>JAAGVU020000038.1:5460039-5477717 GCA_011763525.2 Mormyrus iriodes | reverse complement strand
GCATAACGGGTTAGGAAAACACACTTTGTACCCAGGAACAAAATAAAAATAAAAATTTGTTACATAGTGTAATCAATACACACTCCGGAAAACTGGTAGTAACAATAATCAAGGACAATAATAATATTGATGTTGAAAAGTAGAGTACTAAGAATACTAATCACTACAGAGCAACTATTTTGTGGCACAGTATTTGCCAGCGGATTCAGTGGCAGTGAAAGTGCAAGGGAACGTGGAAGAAGATACTGTAATTTATGACATACTGTACATATAAACGTTATAGCACAATAACGCTAAAAAGACTATATTATAGTAAATAGTCTAAATGCTATAAAACTAAATACTACAAATACAATAAATACTATAGCACTATAGATCCAAGGTAAGTATACATTTGGAAATACTGAATACAGATGTTGTCTGGGGCCGATATAACATTAAACAGAAAGAAGTTAAGTCAATATGGTCTTATGGCTTGGGGGACAAAACATTTTCCCAGTCTGTCAGTAGAACGGGGCTGGGACAGCAGTCTGCCACTGAACATACTCCTCTGCCTGCTGAATGTACTGTGCAGAGGGTGGTTGGCATTGTCCATGATGGACAGAAGTTTGTTCTTTTTTTTCCTGCCACTGACATGAGGGCATCCAGCTCCATGCCGAGCACATGGCCAGCTCTCCTCACCAGCCAGTCCAACCTCGTAGCGTCCCTCTTCTTAATGCTGTCTCCCCAACAGACTACGACATAGAAGGGAACACTGGCAACAACAGCCTGGTAGAACATCAGCAAGAGCTTCCTTTAGATGTTGAAGGACCCAGCCTCCTCAGGAAATAGAGCCAGTTCTGCCCCTTCCTGTATAGTGAGTCAATGTTGGCAGACCAGTCCAGTTTTTCGTTCAACTGCATCCTTAGGTACTTGTAGGCCCTGACCGCCTCCACATCAACCCCGTCAATGGAGACAATGGAGTCAATGGAGGTTGCAGAGGAGGCCCGGTCCTCCTAAAGTCCACCACCATCTCCTTGGTCTTGGAGGTATTCAGCTGCAGATGGTTCAACCTGCACCATGTAATAGCTCCCACCAGCCTCCTGTATTCCCCCTCCTGTCCATCCCATATATATTAATATTTGTAACGTGTCGATTCAGTGTCAATATAAGTAAGCAACAGATATTGAGCATGAAGTGCACGTGTCAACATTCAAATATTAATTAAAATTTGCCCGTAATCTGGAAAAACAAGGGGTGTGTAAGAGTTGCTATCAACTCAAAATGCCTAACCAATATCTTGTTGCCACTTATCGTAGATGTGTATAAGATTTAGCACACATAGTGAAAAGGCTTGAAATGCAAAAAGGATCAGTGTGCATCGAATACACAGCTAACTTTACCTCAGTCGCTGGATTCCCATGGACAAGCCAATTCCAGAGCTTTGTTACATCAGGAAATATACAGACATCTGTTACTGATCCGTGAACCTGAACATAACCAGTCATGAATCAGGTCAGCCATGTAAAATAACTTACCAAAGTGATATTCCCTGCTAATAGTCAAACTGGCTTTGTGATACGGGAAGCCCAGAGCTACCTCATACTAAGCTCACAGTTATCCGACTAAGCAGGAAATACAGGCCCCAGGTACAATCACTGATGAAGAGTCCAAGCATTGCAAGATATAAGAATCATGTATAATAAAATGTAAACACGGAAAGAATGCTACAATGTAAAATTGAAACCATTTACTATAAAAGGGTATTATCCCATTTGCGTCTAGTCAAGTCTCCATTCAGTCTGGTCACATTCTACCACTATAAATTATTACCTACCTTTCATGTCATGAACAGGGCTGCCTGAGTGCGTAAGGTCCTAGCTCTCAACAAGCTCTTTGCTTATGTACTGTGATTTTACCATAATGAGCATTCCTGACATGACTATTCTTTTCTCTCACCATTGCGTTATATATAGACAAAAGTTCCCCAGTCATGTAAATGGCGAATGGGTTTGCTTTAAACATCTGTATCTGACAGTCTGATTTTTTTATAATTTGTGTCATCAGCCTTGACATCTTTTTATGGACACTGGTTCATTCCTGAAAAAGCACCTGGTGAATACATATTTTCACTGTCCCTGGCCTAGCTTAATGCAATCAGGCTTTATGTAAATAGCATAGCACATTCACTGACGCTGAGCATTAACTTGTTACATTACTTTAAGCAAAACATCAAAACTTGAAATAAACCTTCAAGCATAATGAAACAAGCAAACAAATGAATGAATAAATTAGCTGTGATGTGTCATTCTCTTCAACACGTGTAGGTGACCTTTTCATTTTCTGATGGCTTTTTTTCTGTGTAGGTGGCACATTCATGCCTGAACACAGGGTCTGGAGCACAGACCACAGGATGCAGATCATAGAAAACAGGCTAATGAGGTGGCTAATATATGATCAAAGAGAGAAAAGCACAGTCAGAGGACGGCACTGCTCCCTGTAAAGAGAGAACGGTGAAAAGGCATTCATTCTGATCAGGCTAAGTTGTTGTGCATTAAAGGTATGCATTTTCAGTATTCTAAATAGAACACTTACAACCTATTTCTACATTTTTGTTCCCGCTGTTAAATCAAAGGTTGATGTGTTGAACTAAAATATTCTTCACTTTGGAACCAAAAACAACTGACTCAACCCAATGCATCACAAGGAAGGTGAACAGCCATTCCGACGTATGAGGTTTTTTCAACAGGAACCTTTTTATACACCAGAATACTGCAAAAATATAGACTAGAAAGGAGTGCTGTATTCCCTGGACAGCCCCGTCACCTGCCCCGCCCGTCCAATCCCTGATCCCCACACACTCACCAGTCAGTATTATTTCTGGAAGTACAGGATGGATCAACTGGAAATGTAAAAGCCAACAGATACGTTTTTACCTGAATGGTGTGAGTACAGGTAACCACCTAATTGCTGGGGAACGATTCTGCAAATTGCCATGTAAGTGGAATGCACAATAAATAAACAGGTGCATTTTCAGAGCTGTACATCACAACCAGGACTCAGAGCATTCCGAGAACCCCCTTTCTAGTTTACAAGCTGTTTAGTAAATTCTTTGTAAGACAGGAATAAGATATCTTTGTGAAACATTTGCAAATTTGATATATAAAAAATACACAAGCACACACAAAGGACTCATTACTTTGACCTTGACAGGATGTAACCCCATCACTGTATTGAGAAATGACCAATAAAGCTGAATGACTCACAGGAAACAGCAGCACAACTATTCAAACAAACAAGTACATCATCAAAGGGAGCAAATATCTAAGATCTCATTAATGACCCAGTTTCACTACCTGAGGAATCTTTGTACATGAGGTGTGGGATCGATCGCCATGGAGACGTAAATGACACCCAACTGCAGCCCTTTACTGTTGTTCATGCCATCTGTATAGTGCAAACTTGTCAGCAACTTTGGTGTTATGGCACCCAAATGTTCAGTGGTACGGTGGATTGTGATTAACTGCAACTTGCTATCTACAAGAAATACATCTTGAAATTTATCTGCATACATAATTTGAATCAGTGTTATTGAATCCCAATAAACCACTTAGATATGTTTTGGTTTTGCAACCATGTACAGCAATAACAGTTAGATTACTTTTCATCTTCACTACTGACAAGGGCACATTTAATGTACCTGACACTTCCTGTCCATTTGCATCCCCTTCCTCTTTAGTAAAGAATTGCAATACCAAGCCTAAACTAAAGTTCATGAAATGCAACAGGTTTTTAATCTGTTTTTCTTAAATGTAGTCTTCGCAGTAAAAAGTGTCAACTGAAACAGAATATGAAACTTGTATATCATTAGCATATAAACTAATATAATATATATGATTGCCTTGGGCTAAGTGGAAAGAAACAGAACAGACTGTGACAGAAAAAACAACAGATTCAAATTAATTAAAATATTGTACTAGTACTATTTACTCCATGGAATGTTCACTAATGTATTTCTTATTTATTTGTCTATTTGTTTGTTTATTCTACCCAAATAAGTAAACATTATGTTCTGATCATTGGCCAAAACGTGTATGATGCTTGAACTTTAAATTCTCCTGAATATCTTCCATATGGAGAAGTAGTTAGCATGCCAGGAACTGTGTTTGGCAAAAGTTTGGAGCTGTGGCAAATGGATGGGAGGCCAGAGCTTTATTTCTTCTGGTTGCTCAATCACTTTTTGTACTAAGCCACTTATTTTTCTACTTTCATGTGCTGCAAGTCAGACAACTGTATGCCAGTCAGCAAGATTGTAATGCAGAATCCTCAGTCTCAAAGTCAAGGAACAGAGGAGCTGCTTCGGCCTGATGCTAGCTGTGTATCGGCATCCTCAGTGTCCAATGGTTCACCTCCTGCCTCTGTGTTCCAAGGCTAATTCCATGTGCTGCAATGGAACCTCAGGCAAAAGACAAGAAGCTGCTGCTGAGGATGCAGCCATGCAGGCTGTGCTGAAGAATATGGCTGAACGATAGGACCACCAAGGGAAACTGCAAAGACTCAATGAATGAATATCAAATCAAATGAATATACTGAGGAAAGGTTACTAGTTGCAGACCAAGAAGCATCAAGGAGAAAAGGAAGAAACTGAGCATAGGATAGAAAGGGGGATGTAAGAGGCAGCAAGAAGAGAATGCGGCAAGAAGGTCTATAGAAACCTTGAAAAGGGAGCTTGAGCATTTGGAAGAGCTGAATAAACTCGATGCAGCCAGAGCAAGGCTTCAAGTCTATGATGAACATGAGGTCTATCCGGCCCAAGGACTTGTACCACAGAACACTGAACTGTCTACTGTTGTGCAGGCAATTAATCAGGGGAACTCTGGGGATCAGTGCCCACACCTACTAAGAAATGTGGTTCCAAGAAGTGTACTAGTGTACTAACAATGCAGACTAGTATCGCTTGCAACCCTGTAACATTTTACCATGCATTATGACAAGGGGAACCTAATAAATCAAATGCCTGGCCAGTAACAGGACGGTCTGTGACATCTGCTCAGAATGTTACCTCACATGCCTCCATGAAGATCACTCAAAACAAGAACAAGGACTATAGAAAGAACAGTCTAAGGAAACAACTTACAGTAAGGTAGGAAAGCCGCAAGTAACACCATTACACGATCTCACTAAGGAAACCACATCCAACAGAGCTGTGCAAGATGGCAATAGTATAGCAATAGGGCCTGTCAATGTGTCCTCGCCAAGTGATTCAGACAAGGAAGATCTCATCTAGGCTCTGCTAGATTCACAAAGCGACTCTTCATTCATTCTTGAGAAAGTGGCAGATGCTCTAGATACGAACACAGAACAAATGAAGCTGAAACTACAATGTCGTCAAAAGGGACAGTTGTACGCCGCAGAAGACTGAAAGGCCTGCAAATAATATAGCTATTCTCCTCAAAGAAAACCATAGTGCCAAAAGTGTTCACTTGTGAATTCATCCTTGCTAATCGGACACACATTCCAACTCCGGAGACTGCCAAGGCATAGCCACATTTGGAGCATCTTGCAGAACACATCACTCCTCAAAAGTGAAATTATTCTGCTGACCGGGAGCAATTTCCCACAGGCTTAACGCCTAGAGAAGTAGTATGTGGGCATGAAAAACAACACTCTGCACAGGAAACTCATCTGGGGCATAATTAGTTATAGTGACTCATGCAAGTACTACGGTGATGCAATTGGAGTAAGTCATCACATCATTGTAATGCAAGTGACACCTGAACCCAAACCAACAGTCAAGCTCAAGGGTAAAGTTCAGCATGTTTGCAAGACCCAGATCAAGGAAATGGTCACTCCAAATGATATGAGAAAGATGCTGGAATTTTATTCTAGTGTAAAAATTGGAGAATAGAGGACCCTTTTTCAGGAAGATCTCCACTTCTTGACTAAGCTGAAAAATGGAAACGAACACAAACAAGATGGTGATTATGAAATGCCTTTACCTTTCGAACAAGACAGACTAAATCTGTCCAGTGATAAGTCATGCGCTGTTTTGTGTGCAATGTGCTTGGAATAGAAGCTCTGGAAACACCAGAACTTCTGCACAGACTATGTGAACTTCATGAAAGACATTATCATTTGTGGAAATGCAGAAAGGGTCCCAGAAGAAGAATTCAATAAACAACCAGTCTTGGATATTCACCACCATGGGGTGTACCACCCTCAAAAGTCTGGGAAGATAAGTGTTGTCTTTGATTACTCAGCAAGGTTCCAAGACACATCATTAAATGACCATGTTCTTACTGGGCCAGATCTAACAAACACCTTAGTGAGAGTTCTTTGTAGGTTTCATAGGTCCCAATTGCTGTTATGTGTGATGTGAAATTAATGCATCGTCAGTTCTATGTAAGGCCTGAAGACCAAGACTACCTGAGATTCTTATGGTGGAAGAATGGTGATCTAGGGTATTTTGTGGATGAAAGTCCATCTATTTGGGGCAGCCTCCTCACCTGACTGTGCCAGTTTTGGTCTTAAACATCTAGCTGCTGAAGGTCAAGATCAATTTAACCAAACCTGTGTTAGATTCATCCAAAGGAATTGTTGATGATGGACTGGTGAGTGTAATGTCTGATGCTGAAGAAATCCAGCTCATCAAGGAAGCGAGAGAGCTCTGCAGCACAGGCAAGCTTAGACTACATAAGCTAATTTTTAACAGCAAGAAGGTATTGGAATCAAATCACTACAGATCCCAAGCAATGAAACAATGTACATTCCGAAGATAATCCTGCAGATCCTGCCTCAAGAGGCCTAACATCAGCTCATCCTGTTGCTTCAAATTGATTCACTGGACCAGACTTTCTCTGGAAAAGGGAGTTTCCCATAGGAGACATAAAGGTGGGAGAGGTTGATGACAATGATCCAGAACTCCGAAATGCCCAGGTGCTCAACATCATAGCAAAGTAAGTTAGGACATTGATAAACTGCCTAACAAAGGTCTGTGACAGGAAAATGATTGTCAAGGCTGTTGCTTGTCTCAAGCACAATGTTAAGCAACTCAAGGGTCCCAAACACAAACTAAACGAAGCCACAAGGGTTCGCGGAAAGTTGGGAAGCAGAACATTTTATAATCAGATTGGTCCAAAGGGAAGCATTCAGCAGTGAAATCAAAAGTATAAAGCAAATCAAGAAAGTAAAACCCAAAGACAAGTCAAACACGTTACAAAGACTAAGTCCATGTGTAGATCAGTATGGTATTCTCAGGGCTGGAAGACATTTGAGAAGATCTAGTCTTCACTTGCATATCAAGGGTCCTGCTATTGTGCCAAAAACAAGTCATGTGTCTTCTTTACTCATCAAACATTACCATGAGAAAGTGCATCGTCGAGGAAGAGGAATGACTGAATGAGTGAATTGCAATCCAATGGAATATAGGTGATAGGATGTAGCATCGCGGTTCTGTCTCACATTTACAAATCGCACAACATGCAGAAAGTATACAAGGAATACAGAAGAATCCAAGGATGGCTGACTTGCCAGAAGAAAGAATGGAAATGACACTTTCATTCACATATTATGGCCTAGATTGCTTTGGGTCATTCTATGTGAAGGAGGCCAGAAAGGAACTAAAGAAATATGATCTTCTTTTCACCTGTATGTGTTCCAGGGCCATTCACATTGAAATGCTTGATGACTTTACTATAGTCACTTTCATCAATGCATTATGCATATTTAAATGTAAGATAGCTGAGATGTGATCGAAGCACTAGCTTTGTAGGTGCAAAAGGAGAGTTCATGAACACAATGAAGGATCTGGATCAGGAACAGTTGAAGGAACAAGAATGTGAGTTCATCAAGCCCCATGGGAGGTGTATGGGAGAGACAAATAAGGACAATTAGAAGTGTTCTAACAGCAATCCTTGATCAATCTGCTAAAAGACTTGACAGTACCTTCCTTAGAACCTTTCTGTATGGTGTGTATGATGACTATTATAAATAACAGACGTCTGACAATGGAACACTTAAATGATTCAACAAGCCTTGAACCGCTCACGCAAAATCACTTCCTCATGATGAAGTCTAACGATAATCACCTCCTCCTGGCCAGTTCGTGAGGCGGGACTTATACTTCAGCAAGGAACGGAGCCAGGTGTAGTTGTTGGCAAATGAATTGTGGAAAAGTAGGAAGAAGGGGTGTCTCAATCTTTAGTAAAGACAAAAATGGCAAAAGAATAAGAGAAAGACATAGGCTGACAACATTGTCATTCATCAAGAGGATGTATCACCATGAAACCAGTGAAGATTGGCAAGAGTAACAGAGGTGTATCCCAGATGATGGAAGGGTCAGAAAGGTAACACCATTAATTAGTGACTCAACTTTAAACAAACAGGGAAAATGTACTTGTAAGCCAGTCTATGTAAATAAGCCCGTAGAAAAGATCGTTCTGCTGCTCGAAGCAGAATAAATGTCCCAGTTTCTCTTTAGTTCACTGTGTGAAGTTGAAATGAAAGTCTAAAGTGAAGGTTGAATTGTGAAGTAAAATCACAAAATCGTGATTTGGTGGGAGTTTAGCTGCCATAAATATTTTGCCATCCTTGATATGTTTTGTTTACATATTTATTGATGTTAAATTTTGATTTGATTTTCACAAATATTGATTTGATTTGTATTAATGCTAATTCGGAACTACGTCACCTTGTATGTTGTGCACGGACATTTCGAGTGCTACAATGTGTCTACCAGGGAGACAAGAATGGGAGAAGATTTGTACACCAGTTTAAAGAGTGATTTTACGTTTCCTGTGTGGGAGTTTATTTTCCTTTAAGTGGACTCATTCTCTGACTATTTCCCTCTTAGCTGTGAGCCGCCAGCGAGGTGTGTTTATTTGCCTTTATGTTTCATCGCCATATTTATGTTATGCTTTCTGCAGTGTCTTTGATTTAAATCAGTATGTCGTCGTGTATTTGAACAGTTTGACGGTGGATGGATGACAATAAGAACAGTACATGAAGAACTATGGTGTCTTATATTTCCTGGAGGGAGTGATAACTAATGTTAATTGACTGTAAAAACAAATAGGTGTTTTAAAGGAGTATGTTAACAAGGCATATTGTGACATTATTCTTCCCAGAGACTGTCCAGTGATGCCAAGTATATACTCCTGACTTACAGTGACCCCGCGTTGTATAACTGA
The DNA here is from genome assembly GCA_011763525.2 of Mormyrus iriodes. Taxonomy (NCBI): domain Eukaryota; kingdom Metazoa; phylum Chordata; class Actinopteri; order Osteoglossiformes; family Mormyridae; genus Mormyrus; species Mormyrus iriodes. Next base: position 5,468,550 of record JAAGVU020000038.1, on the reverse strand, counting down.
TTATGTAGTTAGCGGGCTAATAAATGTGCCCCTGCTCTCTGTTTATAAAGGGCAAATTCCCTGCTGTCACATTGCATTGAAATGAGGTTCCGCATTATTCATATGTCTGACATATGTCTCAAAGCATGTTGGATGGAGACATGTAAAACTGCTACCACTGATATTGCGGATCTAATTTTTTCTGAGACAGTACCATGTCCTCAGTTTTGGACGTGCTGATTTTCATGCCCACCACTTCACAATTGGCACCAGACTGTTCATCAGCATGCTGGAGATCCTGCTTGGATGCAGATAGCAGGAATGTCACCTCTCGCCTCTCATGTTGGATGTCCTTCCAGCTATGGTCGCACCTTTATAACCTGTCTATGAAAATCACAGACAAGAATGGTGAGAAGATGGTCCATTGCCAAATGCAAATCCTACTCTAAAAGGCTTCATGGCAATTATTTGAACACAACGTTTGCTACACTGATACTGAAACTAAATAATATGCTTTAGTTGTTCCAGCGTTACATAGTCCATCAGCACATTACAAAGTATGTCCCATGATACAAGGCCATGTACATTTACTCATGTCCAGAAAGCAGGTAAGGAATGTGTTACCATATTCTAATAAACCTTTACACAAATGTGCAAAAAGATGAATTGATCCACTGTTCCACAGGCTTGAAACTGTATTGTTCCTCTGGAAGTTCAGGTTTGACTGTCAGAAGGAATCTCTCAATGCTCTGTATTCCAGGTCTCTCTAGGCACCGTTTATAACAAGAATAGAGATCATCACCTCTGCTTGCCAGTCTATAGGTTCTTTACTTGGCTTCCAAAAAAGACTGAAGAAGTAATATCATCCTAACAGCACCCCAAGCTTTCAAGTTCTAGGGATGGATTTCATCTACCCTAGCAGCCTTACCATTATGAGGGCGTCTGATTACCATAGCAATGTGCGATGTGCCATGATTCTGATCCACCAGCAGTTTGTAACATGTCCACTGTGTTAAAGAGTTCAGTGTCTTCCTTCCACCACGCAACAGTACCTCCAGAGCCAGCACTTCCCCATTCCTGCTGAACATGTCCTGAGACGACAAGTGGTTTGCTAAAACATATTCGGGCTGCCTAATAGTTTCTTCCGTATCTTCCTGTCCACAAGCATTCCCTTCTTTTTGAATTCATCTCATACAGCAGCTCCATTCCCAACAAGCGCCGACTGCTTGTCTGGGTCCCTCCCATCTGATCTTCTCTCGAGGTAACAAATCCAACCCCTCATGAACACACAATATCAGCTCAGATGACACACCCACTAAATTGCCCATTGACCTTCTATGTTCTGGTACCAGGCCTAGACTACATGACCAATGTTGTGGATACAGATATGGACAATCCATGGAAATACAACAAACCACACTACGGTTCAGAATCATCAAGACATTTTTCTAATCACACTCCTCTAAGTATAACCACTATATGCCACATGTGCTTTTATGGCAAAAACTCTCCCAGAAACGGGGAGATCTTTCAGAGTGGGAGAGGCTCCAACCCCAATCAAAAGGTTTGGATCCACAGCCAACTCCATACAACCAATAGCTCTTCATATCTTGCACTAACTTGGGTTTCTTACTCACCAAAAAGGTAAGATTCCACATTCCCAAAGACAGAGTTCGTTGCTATGGGCCTAAGATTCTGTCTGGGTCCGTCCTGTTACTGCATGTCGCTTTAAAGGCACAGCACCCAACCCTCCATCTTTCACCTCTAGGCATGGTACATTTCTTGGTAGCCTACATGGGGGTCTCCACATGACATGGATCACTGAGGCTTATAGACCATTCCGGCACTGCTAAGGTGACAATCCTCAGAGTGGATCTGAAAAGATCCTGTTTTTTCATTTTTTCAACCAATCTGGTGAAACATTATATGTTAGCTGTTGCAAGTCTTACAAATGTGAACAGCCCATGATCTTCAGATCTTTCATGACAAGCGATTCTCTTTTAAGCTGTGGCCAGCCATCACAGACAGGGAGATGAGTGTGGTGATGTACCAGGGACTGTCAGTCGTCTTCCTGGTTCGGGACTGGACGGCTCCACTCTCAGCCGACAAGAGCATTACAGCTTTATTCATGTAGCATCAATTCTTCATCAGAAACAGAGCCAAGTACTTGCTTTTTCCAATTTGTTTTTCTTAGTAATATTCACATTTAAATTACTACCATTTTTTGTATTAAAACTGAGGACAATGGAAATGCACAGGGTGTTCAGCTTGCCTGACTTCTTCCACTTGACCTCTCTATACGTCAGGCTAATGCTCCATCAGGTTAATACTTTGCAGACTTTGGAAAAATTCTGATGTTATTCTCTATAACCAATATATTTAAATATTTCAGTCATACTAATTTTATTCAAATTATTTTCGTTGTTTGATTTTTACGGTGTCCTCCCAGTTCTTCTTCCTGATTTCAATCGTTCTTCACCAGCATGGAATAGCTGTATTTAACACAACAATGTTGACTTCTTTTGAAAACCACAAATAACATCCATGGAAGATTGTGTGCCATGTTAAGCCTGATTTCTGCTGAGATACTTATATTTATATATTTATGTGAAAAACAGTTTAAACCTGAAAAGCACATTCTGATCCTGTCTAAGCTAATTATCTCGGCAGGTTTCTCTATGATCCACTGAGTGACTTTTAAGGAAAACTCCAGAAAATCTTAAGAAAAAATGTGCCTGCTTAAACTCAATTAAAATAATATATTTATATTCATGAAGATATCATTTTAATTTAACAGTTAATAATATTTTTTATTGATGATATTGTTTAATGTTGTATTATGCTATCCTGTACATTTTATTAATAGACAATAATGGGCTGTTTGTGAAGGATGATGGAATGAAATGATTCAGAATGAATATCATTAAATAAGAACAGCAAGGTGTTAGTCAGTGCTCCCCTTGGCATTTATAGTCTGGCACGCCAGAAAATAGCACGATGAGTTAAAATAAAATATATATTATAAGAATAAAAATAGCCACTGTACTGTGACACTTACAAAATAATAAGAAGACATGGCAAGTGTGAAAACAGCAAAGCTAACAATATACTGTTCAGTATGAATGCATAAATGGTGAAAGCTGGCTGCCTGGTCTACTATGCCTTTGCCATGAACTATAAAGAACGGCTGTTGGTGCACAGCAGCCTCTCTTCTGCCAATGTTGACAAAAAACACGGAAAACACTACTGACAATATCTATAAGTTCCCACAGATTCTTCCGATGATAAGCTGCCCGAATACAACAGCAGGGGAGGTGTCTCCATGCGAGTGGATTTTCAGAGGAAGAGAGAGGCTACTCATTATTGTGAGAATAGTCAACATACTGAATCTCTTTCACTCTATTTATGCCTGTAGGACAGAGACATTCAATTGTGGAACATAGACTGTAAAGTCATAGATTTTGGCGATATGACAGGAGTGTTACATGACACTGAAACGTGTTAAATATTGTTTTCTTTTTTTAATAAATTTGAAGCAGGCAGCCAAAATAACTTGAGTTGCTTTAATATACATGAAGTCGACTTGGACTTTAACTGTTGGGAATTTCTACAATTATTTCTTCTTAAATGAACTCTGAATTAAAATAAAGCGGCACGCAAAGTGACATTCTGCTGTGGATACCAGTCATTAACGCTCCGTAGTGCACTGTGCATTGGTGGGCTAATTTGCCCACCAGAGTCTCTCCCTAATTACTAATTTGTGTGCATGGGGAGTAGGTGCACTAGTTCATTGGGGAGGCCCAGCCGAAGGAGACATTTTGATTTAATCCTGAGCCTTGGTTCCAATGTTAATTTCAGTATGGAGGGAAGGGGGGGGGTGTCCCACAATCCAAAGCAAACATGGGCTAAGCGTATTCACACGCTTTTAAGCTGTGTTGATCCTCGATCGCGAGGTTTGAAGCACAGACTATGAGGCAGGGGGCCTTGTGGATGAAATTCTAGCCTTTCACAATGTCAGGACAACCTGGACATGGAAAGAACATGCAACCGCCAGAGAGAGATGGGGGTATGTGTACTTTACTGCTGCGTGGGAAGGGGCCAAAGATTCATTCATTCATTCATATTATCTATCTATCTATCTATCGACCTATCTATCTATCTATCTATCTATCTATCTATCTATCTATCTAATCTGGGTTTAACAGTCTGTATCTTCAACCAGTTATCAAGCGATAACACTTGTGCAGGGGTCTGTCTTTCCATCTGCCCCAAACCATCCAGGCCCTTGTGCCTTTCACACTTCTGCTTAGACCCCTTTTGCCTCCTTCCTGATTATCATTGACAGCAGTAACTGTGAGTGGATAATATAACAGATACAAGGAGATTATGAATCTGTTTTATATGTATACTAAAGTAATTATTAAACTTATGAGAAATCAATGACAGATTAAACTGTAGATCACAAGTTTTATCAATTTATTTACAATTAAGTGTACTATGCAAGTGCATCATCATACCGAACATCCATCCATCCTTCCATCCATCCAGCTGCTTATCCTGCTCATTACACCAAAGATACTGGACCAAAAGTGCACTTATTACATCTATCCTTGAAATTGTAGAGATTTGAGTTTGCAACCAGTTAGCCAATATCGAACACAAGAGTGGCATTTCTGCAGCTGATGCCTGGAGGGCTGCCATTCAGGGACGCGATGTTTCGCCATCTGCTCTGATAATGTTGCAAGACTGAGCACTGAGTGACTTTTGCAGTTCTAAGCACACAAACATACAAGGACTCCAAGGTGATGCGGCAGACTGCAAACGCGTGAAAGGGGATGGATGTCACAAGGCCGCACTACTGGGCCATTTCCAGCGCAGCCATGCATTACCCGCGAGGTGTATGACTCCAGAGGATTAAACAAATAAACGAATAATGATACTACAACTAATAAAATTTATTAATGTTCTGTACTGTTGATATATACCTGAGAATTATTTATATATCTATATCAATTAGCTATTAAACTACATATTCATCTAGATGAATGCATGGGTATGTAATGAATTGCCTATTTATCAACAGGAAAATAAATCGCATTACTAAATGAAATGAAATCATAGCTATAAAGAAACGCAAATGGAACTTGGCAGGGATCTGCAATATGAACAGACTTGATGCTCGTAAAGGTGTGGACTGTGGAGGCATGATCTAATGCTGCACATTCTCTGCAATAGGACGTTATTTTGAAGTGGGTGAATAATAATAATAATAATAATAATAATAACAATCAATAATTAAAAATAATAATAATGATAATTAATAATGAAAAGTATCAATTCCCTGGGTGATACCTTCTAATGTATTTTTAATAGTTTTAATCATAACTTTATAAATGTTTATATTAATTAATTCAATTATAGGAGGCATCTTTCATGACAATGTCACTCTTACAGAAAATTAGTGCTATAATGATTTCCTTATTGTGGTGGATGAATCTGCTCCTTTGCACCTTCCTGTTAAGTTCTGCATTTGATATCCATGATTTACACTGGTTTAGATACTTATTTTGAGGGGGGGGGGGGTCGTGTGTGGCCCAGTGGACTAAGCCTCTATGCCTGTGATCAGAAGGTCGCTAGTTTTAGCCTGGCCTGGGCAGAATAGTCACATGTCCATGGGCCCCTGAGTGAGGCCCCTAACCCCCTGGGTGCTGTGAGGTGGCTGTGGCTGGCCCTTCACTGTGACCCCAAAGCTTTCTCTCACCTCTGTGGAGAGCAAGATAGCAGGGAATATCTCCACAAGGATTAACAGAGGTATCATGATTCAATTTTTTTTCTATTTATTTGGTGAGCAGCCATGCCATTCATGTCATTATGTCTTTAAGTCTCATAAAAGCATGCACCCTGTATAATAGGAGGAATGTGATTGGTTTGCTGGGTACTGGTAATTATTGGAAATGAAAGTGTCTCACACAGTAATATTGCATTCAGAACCCTTTGCTGTTAGAAACAGGCAGCAGACAGGCATGGAGAACAGACTGAAGGATGACTCATCTGACCATGTGACTTTTCTCACTGCTCAGGAGACCACTGCCAGTGTTTTTTGCAATACTTTACTTACAGAAGTGCTTTTGGGTGTAATAGCTGGTTTATGCCTATGCACGTCTTCCATTGACATTTGAAGTTAACTGATCCGAAGGCAAAAGCAGACACCTCAATCCTCTGCAGTCGCTCCTGCTATGCTGACAGTCCATGCCCTCCCCAAATCAATTCAACTGCATACAAGTGTCAGTAAGAAAAGTGCAGGATGTCATAGCTGTCACCCTCATCATGAACAGTAGCTCAGCAAGCACATGTAGCAAATGTCAAAAGTGAAGTACTGATAAAACACAGGATCTGCCCACTGCCTTCTGCATGTTCTCATATTGTGGCATTAATATTCTCAGATCTTAAACAGTGAATATTACATTAAACAACAATATTAATAGTAATGCTATAACTGCTATAACCCCTACAATGGATAATTTGATAATAAATTATAGAAATGTGTGTGTTTAACTTCATTTTTGCTTTTTTTAATGGCTGGCTTGCCATATAGGGTGGCATGGTGGTGCAGTGGTCTGCACTGTCGCCTCACACCTCTAGGACCTGGGTTCTAATCTCTGCCTGAGTGCTGTGTGTGGAGTTGCATGATCTCCCCGTGTCATCATGGGGTTTCCTCTGGGTTCTCTGGTTTTCCCCCCCCCACAGTCCAAACATACGCTGCAGTCAGTTGGAGTTGCCAAATTGCCTATTGGGGTGTCTGTGTGAGTGCAGCCCTGTGATGGGTTGGTGCCCCATCCTGGGTTGCTCCCTGCCTTGCGCCTGTAGCATCCGGAATAGGCTCCAGACCCCCCCGTCACCCTGATAAGCAGTTACAGAAAATGGATGGATTTCCCTATATTCTCCTGTAAACTGTGTGAATCTGTAGCAAAACCCCACAGATGCTGGGGATCCAAATGCAGAGCAAGTAAGGGACAGAAACAATGGGCTGAAGTCATGGACTGGATCTTTAGACCTCCTGCCAGTACCTTCCTAACAGTATCAGGGGGCGTGGCTGAGGAACAGGCTCAGAGTCCAATCTAACAGTATCAGGGGGACCCGACAGGGGGCGTGGCTGTGGAATGGGCTCCATCCTTACAGTATCAGGTTATACAACAAACTAATTACAGCAAACTGGAGCATCAACAATATGTGATTTTGTCTGGCAGGATTTTAATCTAATAAAATCTAGTAATCAAACAAAGAAAATGATAATATGTTGACTACAAAGTGAGAGGAAAAAATGAAAAGGATTAAACAGGAACAAATAAAAAAATTCAAGCACTTACATATTTATTAAAAGAAATATGAATTCCATTAACATAATAAAATTTAGTATTCAAAATTAAAATGTTCTTGTGGTTTTGACATAGGGTTCTCTCTCTTTAGAGTGAAAATTTCAAACCCATTTTTAGGGCTGAATAAGTAAACGCATATTACATAATAGGCTAGCACTACTAAACACTACACTACATTACAGTACATGTATGTATGACATAATATTCCATGTGGCAGCATCTACATTTTGGTTGACTATAATAATTGAATTCAGCCTAAACAGGGGAGCTTTAAGCTAGTGTGCTCTAAGCATCAGATGTACTCATAATACCTAAACCTCTCGAGAGCCGTTCCAGTGCGTGTGTGTCTGTGTGTATAAAATCCATTCCCAGGAATTTTGAATTGAGACTCTAGTTGCACACAGTGATGTAACTAAGGTTACTTCAGGAGCTAGTGATGTGGTTATTAAACATGAGTGCAATCTGTTGAACGTGGGTTGCCTAGTATTTCTTAGGAATTTGTTTTGTGTACATCGTCTCTTTCTATAGTCTATTTCTGTTTGGTCGGAACTGTTGTGAAGTTTTTTACGGTGCCCCGGAGTGCTAATCCCGCCACCAACCCCCAAATTTTTCCCTGCAAGTTGGAGGACTGCTTGCGGGGCCAGATGCAGTATAGCATCATACCTCCAAAACCGTCGGAGAGCTAATGGGGCCCGGCCTGTTGGGGATCGGAGCCGGCGTGGTGCCGAGGCGTAGCCCGCTGCACAGCAGCACTTGGTTCCCAGTTTGAAGTGGCTCATCTGTGTAGGCGTGTGAAACGTCTTGATTCTCCGGCAAGATGACCATCTTCCCATGTTGTCAGAGGAACTTCATAAGCTGCGTGTCTCAGTGGCGGTGCTCTCTGAGGTACGCAGACCGGGGACTGGCCAGATCTCTGTTGGTGAGTACACCTACTTTTGGTCTGGTCACTCTGATGGCTGCCATACTCAGGGAGTAGCTGTTGCTGTGGCAGATAGGCTCCTCTCGATGGTGTCTGACGTCATAGGACTCATACCCCAGGGAAATACCCATCACAGGCCACACACACCAGGGAATTACCAATCACAGGCCACACACACCAGGGAATTACCCATCACAGGCCACACACACCAGGGAATTACCCATCACAGGCCACACA
>JAAGVU020000038.1:5434423-5445805 GCA_011763525.2 Mormyrus iriodes | reverse complement strand
AGGCGTCCCCGATCCTGGAGTGCAGGCGTCCCCGATCCTGGAGTGCAGGCGTCCCCGATCCTGGAGTGCAGGCGTCCCCGATCCTGGAGTGCAGGCGTCCAGCAGGTTTTATGTCCTTCCAGAGCTCAGAAATTACCTTTACTTTTTACATTTTTTCCTGAGATTTCACAGTATTCTGCATTATCTTGCAATACTTGTAAAATCTCTCTATACTTTTGCATTACTATTAATAACTACAATGTGCCCATTCAAAGTACAAAGGATAAAATTAATGGACTAATATGTATCAGACTGAATCACAGAGACATGTCCGGTGAAGTGTGCTTTAAACATTAAACACTGGGGACAAAGCACACCATTCAACTTTCAGATTATGAATTTTTATAAATATTCATTAATGATTGTACTGTGTCCTTTCACCAGCAGTGACTGTAAGTAAGAGCACATGCTATACATGGGATAGTAATTAAAAGTTACCCGTTAAGCTAACTAGAAAACTAAAGGAGATGTTTGTTGAAAGATACTACCGCTGAAAACCCAAATGTGAAGTTAGCTAGTCAGAGTTAAGGTTTAAACCCAAACCCACTTTCTGGAATACCTCCCTGGTATTCGTGATTGACGTTGTATTTCGGGATGTGCAGATCGATACTGAAATATCTTTTCATGACCAGGTGACACTCAGGCAACTTTTTCCCCCCTTGAGCACTGAACTAGAAACTCATTTTCTATACGTGTGGGTCTGGAGCCTATCCCCGAAGGCGTGGACACAAGGCAGGGAGTAAGGAAGGGCAGGGTGCCTGCCCATCACAGCGGTGAAGAAAGGAAATTCAGCAAACGCTAGAAATATGAAGGAAAATGTTATTTGTCAATAATCTTTGCCATTGGTTTGCTTTTCTCTTTGTGCAATACAAGAAAATAAAACGATCAATTTCCTGCTTTTTAAATTTTTTCTGAAATGGCTTTTTGAATTGATTATGGTATATACTCAGCTGTATGGAATAGTATATCTTACGAACACAAATTGGCAGTTTACATTGGTGTGAATTGTCTACAAGTTCTATAGGGGCTAAGAGTGTAACTTCATTGTGAAGAATGAGATCAGAAATGAGAGTGGTAGCAACTCTCCACAGGGAGTAGAAAAAGGTATATAATGTCGTAAATGTCAGGTAAATGTCAAAAGGAGCTTCTGCTCCTTGAGGAGCTCAATACTTCATGCAAGCTGGGGCCTCTTTCATTTCAGCTAATAGTGTGGGAGCAAGATTTTACATCACACAGATCTTACAGATATTTGCGAAAGGGACACAGGAACAAAGTAAAGTGTTTAATATAATGCCAGTGTAAAACTCAAAATATCTCAGATTTCTGTCTACCTTAACATTTCACAAAAATTTGCTGACTCATTTTATGTGCAAAATGGATCATTTCTGACTTGGCCGACATGACAAGGTGTCAAGTCACGAGTGTTCGAGTCCGAATCAAGACCAAGTTCACCAGTATGAACTTGAGGCTGGACTCGAGCACCACAACCCTGCATCTCGAAATTGCCCATAGAGTATCTAGAGATGCACGACGTATTGGGTAACATCGGTACGGGCTGATATTCCTTAAAAATAGAATTGGGCATCATTTGGGATTTTTCGAATACTGGTGCTAAAACAATACATTTAAAATGGTGCTAGTGCTTAAATGATGCCTGTTTAAAAATAAAATAAAGCATGAAATGAAGGTCAGAAACATTAAAGAACAGCTTTTAAGGCAAATTTGAGCTTCAAATTGAACAATATATTTTTAAAAATTTACGAATGAATTGCACATTTTTCTGTGATTAATCGCAACTAACATTAAAACTTATAACCATAAAGGTATATACATTGCATCCCCAAATCAATGTCGAATTAACACAGATGGGAGTATATGGCTCATTATCACAAACTCATCACTGTAGCATATTCATTTTCGCTAAGTTTTAGACAGATTCAAATGACACAACTTCCTTGTCAAAAGTGTCGATTTTGCCTCTGGGGAAGTTAATCAGCTTTGTTGTGTCATTCAGTTCCGTAATAAATAAAAGTGTTTAATCAAATCCTGACAGGGCAAAAGTTACTAACAAATAAACGAGCAAAAATATACATATTTCATGCAAATTGTTTGTTCGTTTTGGGTCAAATGCAATAAATTTGAAAGATTTAAAAACATTTTATGTAGTTTAGTGTCACTGATTTTTGGCTGCCTATTTGGGGAAAATGGTTATAAATAAATAAAATAATAAAATAAAATGGTTAAAAAAATCAACAGCAACAAATGGCATAATTTTAATATACCTAAAAGTCAAGGTAATGCGCTGCACATAAAACAAACACTGTATTTAATGAAAACCATATTTCTGAAAATTTCTCAAGTTTGTGAAAATGACACATATTTTAATATCTGTTTAATGGTTTACCGTCAAATTTTGCTACACAGATTATTAATTACAACAAAAATATTATTTGCAAAAAAGTACCAGCCGAATTTCAATGCCTTTAAAAAGGCTTGATGAACAGATGGCAATAAGAAAAGAGAGGCTACTTTATTATAAGCAGGGATGTTTTTTTTAAAAAATACACACCTTGGCGATTAATGGCGTATAGCATATGTACTCAACAGGCGGATCTAAAGACATCAGGTAATGTGTTCCCTCTGAGACGCTAAGCTGACTGAATGTAGCTTTGAATTCTGGGATTCACGATATAACATCCCGACACAAACTCTCACACTGTTTACAGCCAGGAAGGAATATTATAGTTCTCCATTAAAATCTTTGTCTATACTGTTGTCCCATTTGGGCAGCAGAACTCTGCACGCTTTAGCACAATCCAAGAAATAATGACGCATTGTGACTTAAAAATGTGCATTAACATGATAAATTTCCCAGCCCTAAAATAAATGCACTTTTTCAATCGCCAGCTCAGGCATTTAGGTGGCACCCAACCCTAGTTGAAAATCATGCCTCGGTTTATGCGAGCAGCAACATTTCTAATTCATTACTGAATCGCTTTTCCACAGAATAAAAAACAGTACACTGTCATCCTGATAACCTGTGCCAACAAACTTGGCTAGTTTCATGCCAGTAACACCGCCCCCCCCAAGCAAGCGACTAAGAGGTCAACATTTCCACATTGGCACACCTTTAGCGGTTTCCCATCCGGAGTGCACCCCAGCCTTGCACCCTATGCTGCCTGGGACAGGCCCCAAGCTCCCCATGACGCTGACCAGCATAAGTGGTTAGAACATTTCTGCTTCAGGCATAAATAGATTTTGAAAGGGAGGCAGTCAACAAAACATTACCTGCAAAATCAAAGACAAGTTCAGAATTAAACTGGGTGGGTTAGGGTTATGGTTAGGGGTTAGGGTTAGATGGGGGTTAGATGGGTGTACTGGGGACACGATCACCCAAACAGCATGGTTCATGCCTGAGAATAGCATCTAGGCATCGGTTATGGTTTCAGTTACTAAGAAAGAAATAACACACCAATTTATAAGACGTAGAGGGAACAGGTGACAGTAATCACTACAGAAAGCCCTGACACCTGACTCTCCCACCCAAGGTGGATGCTAGCCGCCCACTCACAGACGCACACAGAGTCATGATTCTAAAACCCAGGCTGAACTACTTAATGGAAAACTGACCAAACTCAGTTTAGCTGTACAAAAACCATTTCCAGGTTTTTCTTACTTTTAGACCCTTGCCCCAATTTTATTTTGTACCATACTGTGATAAAAGTCCCTTACCTTGCATATCCAGGCCACCTCTGCCAAAAAGAGCTTAGAAAGCCTTAAAAAGCGGCAGAACAGTGCAGAACACCCTCAAATACTGATGGATGAAAATTATAAAATAGTCTTATAATACACAAGCAAGTGACGTCCACTTATGCTGGAAAAATTGCACTGTATCTCTGTGTTCCCTCTGAAAGTAATACATTCTAATAATTTTATGTCAGATCCAAAAGTTTGTTCTGTAACGATAAAGAATAGAGGGAAGTTGTAAAATGAAAACAAATTCAATATAATATGGAAAGAAATGTAACACAGTGTAACAATTGAAAAGACCAAACGTCACTCAGTCCATGGGAGGGGATTGTAACAACGCATCATGTAATAATGCCGTATTATGTAACAACTCGACAGAATGTAACACATTTTCATAACAAAATGTGGTGTTCTTGCGTAATGCGTTGTTACATGGATGATTCTATAACAGGTGAAGCAGAGTTTTGCCAGAAAAAAAAACTGGATAAAATTTTCATGCCACACAAAGTATCATCTTAACGCCAATGTGCCATCACAGTGACCATTTCCATGTGGAAGCAAAAAAGTGTGACGGTTCAAAAAAATGTCTAACATAGTATTTATAAAATGCACCCTGCTTAGACTGATAAAAGGACTTCCAGTGGAGCAAAACATTTTCCGCCTCACTAGCAGAATCCGATGGCTTCCTCGTCCCCTTCCATTTAGCAGTTGGATGGAAAGTTACGGACTATGACGCACCCAGAGGATCCTCACCTTATCTTTTTAATTACGCATGCTCATAAGGGTCCTTCATCCAAAGATGATTGACATATTTAACCATTCAGAACATGAATTCAGCCATGAGACAAGATAAACTCACCTGTTTTTCAATATTCCTTGTTGCTTTGTGGTTGGAGATGTGCTCTAAGTGAAAGAGCCAAGAGTCTTACTTAAACACATACAGACACAAAATGCTCAAGGTAACCTGCCTTCAGATTCAACGTCACTCTCGACATAGAAAATCAACACACATTTATTTGTCCAGTTAAAGTGCATTAATTTCATAGAACAGATTTCATAGAAATCTTGCCATGTTGGAAGGCTCTGCCCTCTCAGTGAAGAAAGGGCCTTAATGACCCCGGCCATTGGGGCCGTATACCTTGAAGGGATCACAAGGATATCGCAACCCTTCTGCAAAACCAGTTTCTAGAAGTAAAACAATAGCCACAACATCTTGTCAGAGACAGGTGCATCACCATCTTTAAAGAAAACCAGTGCAAGACAGTTGGAGGGACATTCTGTAGCCAGGACCCTCACATGGTAGGCGTGGCTAGTATACTCACCATGTGTAGCCTTTAACTCAGGAGAAACTCTGTAGCCAGAGTTCCTGCATGGTATTGCATGTGTACCCAGATCTGTTCTGTAACTACTGTGTGCATCTTATGCTGTGGTATGTAGTTCTTTGATTGTGTTTTCTTAATACTGTTAGTATTAACTAAGTTGCCACTTAGGTTATATTTAGGTTCCTCTTCAAGTCGTGGAGTAAATTGTGATTAGCATATGTTGTTTTACCCAGTGAATAAACTGTGTTCTGATTACTTCGTGGTTAACCTGAAATTGCTAGCTCCAGTTCATTCCATGGTGCATCAGGAGTCCTGGCCAGGACTAAGTACACATCAGACCACTGGGTCACAGTGTAGCACGTTACCACTGAATGACTCTCGTTTCCTGACTATCAGCTGGTTGCGTAAGTTGGAGCTTTGCTGGTTACGGTGTGTCGTGCAGCAGTAAACTCTGGTACCTGAACTGCGGTGTTCACACAAGTTGAGCAACTGATAGAGAAGCTAAGTCTCTGTGCTGAATCACTCAGGTTATCTGAGTCTCTGAGCTGAATCACTCAGGTTATCTGAGTCTCTGAGCTGAATTGACGAACCAAGCTGCCACTGCACTAGTTTGTAGCCACAGTTCAATCCCTGAGCCAAGACCAAAAAAGTCAGATATTGTGTTTGTGGATTTGCGTTATTGGCCAAAGCAAATCCTGTGTAGCACCAAAACCTGAAACCACAAAGTTAGTCACGAGTAAGGAAAGCCTTAAAATAATCCGAACAACATAAATTGGCATTAATAAAATTTTTTAAACAATTCATTAAATTAATTGGAGTCTTAATTAATTAGACTTAATTAGATTATGCCTAAAAGGGTAAGTAACTTTTCAGGAGCGCTCGGAAGGACCTTCACGCATTCAAAGCCCCTTCAGAAGATGTGTTTGTGGTGGGACCTAATGGGACTTGCTTCCGGGGATGGCGTGTATGTAGGGACGCACGCTTACAGTGGCCGTGTGGAGATGACTGACATCAGGGAGATCCTAGCACGGAGTTTGTGAATCACTGTCTTAAATACCCATGTTCTTGTTCCCCTGGCAGAAGGCCTGATCCCCAGCCTGAAAGCTCCTGCTCTTCCATTCTCCTCTTGCTCTTTCCTCAACTCCTCCTGTCTCCATTATCCCCTTCCACCTCCTCTTCCCCTTCTACTGAATTTAACTCTTATTCTTCCTTTGCTTCTTGTTTAACTCCTTCTATTTCATGGTCTAGGCTATTCCATTGTTCCTTCAGGCTCCCGCGCTTTTATATGTGACTCACACATCGTAATGTGCCGATCGTTTTATTATCTATTTAGCGAACTGCACTTCTGGCTCCCCTGTGTATTAATAACACAGGTGACATCAGGTTGAGGGTGACTGACAACATGCTAAGTGCATTTGATAATATTGCATATTATAGAGTTGTGTTTGTGGTGTGTCTGGAAAAATTGTATATGAGTTTTTGTGATATGTGTGAAAACAGCCTATGATTTGGAAGTGATTTTGCTTAATAAGCTAAGGGTTTTGTGCAGTGTGTCTTTTAAAAAACAGTGTATGCAATTTGTAGTTTGTGTTAAACTCACCAAAAATATACAATGCATCCTGTACGATTATGAAGGGATTAGATGGAGAATATATATTTTACCTTGGAGAAATGTATCAAATCAATTAAGGAAAAACAATGATAAACTGATTTGCACCAAGCTCCCTAAGTCAGGCGTAGCACTAGGCATGATTTCTGCAATTCTGTTTCAGAGTTCATTAATTGTCTGACCCATATATCGCAGGTTTTTTATGTCTCTCTTGTTGAAGTGCATTTTTAGTGGAAATATTGTATTTTCATTCATTTATTTAGCAAAGCCCTTTGACGTGCAAGTGAGGCAGATATTCCACCACAAGTGTAACAGCCGTAACAAGTAGGGAGAGCTCAGCTGAGCTAATGCATCCAATCAGAATAACCTTGATGGATTAAACATTGTCCATTAATATATTCCTTATATGTAAAAGAGTGTGAGAGGTGTTGAATATATGAATGCAGTCTAATAAAATAACAGGGTATGAAGCAATAAGTGGATTAATAAGTAAAAAGACACAGTTATGTAGCTGTCCCTCTGCATATATGCGTACACATATACATACACCATATTTATGTCATTTTGAACAGTGATGTTTTCCTAAACCGAGTATTAAGTCACAGTAATGACAATGAACATGCTGGTCCATGCAAACTCAGCGACATCTACTGCATATTACTTTATATTTTGCAGACTTAAGCTGGCAAAGGTCCTGCCTGTAGATGGATCTGTTTAATAAATGGATGGTGTCCTAATACTTTTGCCTAATGTTATATATGAAAATCCTCAATCGTGACACCAAAACTAAAACATAGTCGTTTATTTATGATGTTTGCTGTATTCTAGGAAGATAACATGTAATTAAAAAAATAAAACAATAAAAAAATTGTTCATTTATTAAAATAACACTTTTCACTGTGTCAGAAAGGGGTTCAGCTTCCCTTTATTACAAACCTGAGTAATCGCAAGATCTTGACTCGACAATGAATTATGGAATAGGATGAGATGATGAGAGGCTTTGAAAGCTATTAATAATGAATTTTTTTATAAATATACAATTATGTAAATTCTCCTTGAAAGAAAGTGATCTCTTAATTTGTGTTTGAGAATTAAATCCAAAAAATAAATCGTATCGGCCTCCATGCAATGCAACAATCATGTTTGAACGACTGCAGTAGCGATCACCGTCATGGCTCAGTGTACGAGGGGAAGTTTTCGATTACATGGCAGGTTGTGGAAATGGAAGGCATAGGGGAGGGAGACGTGCCTGGGATAACAGAAACCAAAGATTAGAAATATCATGAAATTTTGACAAAACAACGGATTATAGGAGTTTTGCCTGATGGTTACACTTTCAAATCTTATCTTTGGGTAAATTTATTCCATTCTAAACCACCAACGCCTTGTGTTCAAAGTCAAAGGAGTGCCATTAGGGGAAATGTTACTTTCAGCTGGACTCAAAGCCATGCTATAAAATAAAAACCTATTCCATGTTAATTATTCAGCCCCTCAGTGGCTCATTGTGTCAAGACATTAAAAACCAATAGCAGAAACAGTGATCATCAGGGACTAAAACCTACCCTGGGATGACAGCCCAGTCCCGGAACAGTGCAGAGCAGCAATATCATCATGACCCATAACAGAAATATTGATCATGGGAAATGATGACTTTGGGAATAGAATCAGAGTGCGTAATTCATTACTAAAGCGGGCGCCTTGCTTCTTGCCCCCATACACCTTTCCCAAAGGGTGTTTGATTTAATTAGCAAACTATTTAGGTTATATCCTTTGGGCTCGATGTACTGGCACCAGTTTCACATATGTTGAATCGTAATGTACTTATAACTGTTACATGGTTAAACACTGGGGCCAAAATGGAAACAGAGAGGAAAAAAAAAAGACTTTAATGATCATCTGAAGCCCTTTACGCATGGATAATGAGTGAATTCTGCCGTACAGAGAGATGATTAAAACAATCTAAAATGAGAAAATATAAAAATTATAAATATGTACAAAAAAGTTATTAGCTCCTAGTTCCTGTATTAAGTATACTGTGTGTATCAAGGGACAATGGATGGAATTTCCAGAAACAGAAAACATACAAACCAACCAAATTTCATCATCCAGTTATACAATAGCATGAATGTTGAATGTTCCCGAAACATTACTTTAGATAATCTACCATCCTCTTTGATCTTGAATCATTTCTAGGAAAATAGATCCTTTCTCAGAAAATACATTGCATGTAACCCCCAACCCAAAGAGATGGAATCATTCTGAACTGGATAGTTGTTGTTTCAACCTCACTGGTCTGAAAAGAAGTGCGTGCCTGAGAGAAAAAGGCAGATGTGAAATGTTTGATGAGGGAATATAATGATCCAGTGAGCCATTCATCTGCAGCTCAAAGGAAACCTGGGGAGCATGTCTCCGCTATATATAATAATAATAATAATAATAGATTTACAGGTATTAAACCACGTGAAATTCATTGAGTTGTCAGATTTTTCCTATGAATTATCTGTGAAGTTTGGCGAATATATTCTTCCTATTCGCGTCATGCAGTTACCATTAATCATATCAATATTACATAGGTTGCTGTTCTCTGAAATCCACCACTATTTCCATGCTCTTGAATATGCTCTGCGTGTGTGTGTGTCTGTGTGTGTGTGTGTGTGTGTGTGTGTGTGTGAGATAGAGAGAGGGAGAGAGTAATTGAAGCAGCTTCAGTGAATATCCAACGATATATATTTTAAATTTTTGTGCCGATTACTTCCTTGTTTAAACATAGCTTGGTTTCCCTCTGATGGATAATGACATAATACAGGTGTACAGTACCATCATATGCCATTCTGCCCAGTGATGAGTTTCAATCACCTCCTGTGCTGAAAAGTCCGGCTGGCCAGTCTGTTTGAGGGGTAGTACGATATAGTCTGTGTTTGTACACAGGGAATGTAGACGGTGCATAGCATCCGAAGTATGTAAACATCTTCAGTATATGACATTCGAAGGCAGATGGATCATATTTTATTTTGTCAGTTGTTGGACAGGATTGTAGTGCAAAGAAAACGTAACCAGTGCTATACATCAATGATACCAATAATTATGGCACCTGCTTAGATGGTTTCTGCAGAAACAAAGTAAAAGACACTTACACCTATTGTGATACCGTAGACTCACGCAGCGGAGCGTCCGGATGATCAGCGGCACGCCACCAGCCAGTAGTCACCAGATCACCGCTGGTGGCCACGGAGCCAAAGGGATGCGGCTGGCAGCTGCTAACTGCTCCGGAAAGGGGGTGGGATCGCAGGCACGGCTCGACACCTGCGTTCGGGCGGGAGGGAGGGCAGCACTGGCCGCTGAGCAATCTGCTTCTGTTTTCCGTCTCTCTGAAAACAGGCAGCCCAGAGGATGAGCAGTCAGAAGGTCCTGCCACCTCCCGCCGGTGGAGGCCAATCTCACGAAGAAGGTGCTGGCTTCTGCGTTCCGACTGCCCGTGACCCACCTGTCACCTTCCTGAGTGTACCTCCATCCCGTGAAAAAGCACACAGCCCCTTACGGGGTTTCTCCTGGAATAATCCTTCCCATACCTCATAATGTGATCTGATCTTCATGCAAGACAAAGAGAGATAGAGAACCCAACCACACAAACCGCATCAAAAGGTAATACTCAGTAACTGCACCTTCATTCATAACGCATTTATACAACACTCATAAGCACCATGTAAATATATCATAACATTCTAACATACCTTACCAGCTTTATTATAAAATAATAACATACATTATATGATCATACTTACATAATACATGTTATGAATGACTACATGCTGCTTATGATTGTTCTATGAATGCATTATAAAGGCATTATGAAGTAAATATGGTCTCACCCATCAAAATGATACTTTCTTTTATTTGTTGATAAAAATGATCCAATTTTATATGATGAATGATGAGTTTTATAATTCATTCTTTAGACCAAACAGGCTTTCTTTTTGTACTGAGAGGATGAAACTTCTCCAAAGTTCCGTTTGACTGTCGGCATGGTGTATGGTGCTGACCCGTTAAATATCTGCCCTGCATCTCTGCCAAATGCAGCGTGTGACATTTAAAAAAAATCGTAATAAGTCTGATATGTTAGCAGATGACTTTTTTTATACCAAAATCATCAGTCAAAAGTTTATCTGGAAAGATTTCTACAGGCTTTGATTATTTTTGTCACCTTCTATATAATCTGCTTTTGTAAAGTGTTCTGATGCACGTTTCTCTAATCCCAGCTTTTCAAACCTCTACGTTTCTGAAAGCTGTTTTTGCAACTTCCTCAGAAGATTCCTTCTTATTCAGCTGCTCATTTGAGGACAACTTGATTCAGGCAGAAATTTTATGATATGCAACTTCCATTATTTATGACTGAATGGGGTGGGAACCCAGGGATTATAAAAATGTTTTCAAAACCTTAATCCAGATTGATCTCACAGAGACACGATTTATCTATAGTACATAAGACATTTACATTCATATGAATCTTTGTCTAAAAGCTGTATGCACATATTGCTACTTTATGATGATGAACTTTGAGAGCAACAATATTTTAACACTGTACAGAAGATTTTTAAGATACTTAAAATTTCATTTAAGATATTATTAATGTTGCCACTAGTTTGCCATAGAATCTCACAATCT
>JAAGVU020000038.1:5413538-5424037 GCA_011763525.2 Mormyrus iriodes | reverse complement strand
ACATTTGAAAGTTGGTGTGAAGCAATGAGAAATGATGTTCTGCTGTGCAGAAGTGGCATTATGGTGGGGGGGGGGGGGTTACACTTGTCGTTTAGCAAATGTTAATAGTCATTTGAGAAACGCTCCAAAGCAGTCAAGGAAAACTGTAAAGATTTGAACTACATCCTAATTCACAAAACTAGAACTAAATTTCTGTGGTACACTACAAATTTTGCTCACTAAATGTATTGAATCCTAATTCTGAATTTCTATCCATTTGTCAGCTGGAAAACATTGAACAGAACCCAACTCTAAGTAAAGCTGACTGCTTATATGGACACTCAACCGTACACAAGTGCACACTGGGTCATAGTGATAAGAATCCTCACCTCTGGAGTGAGTGAGCTGCTATGATCTATGTAAATTTGCTCACAACCATAATTTGTAGTAGAAGTTACATTTCTCTTAGGCAGAGACAATGTGAGGATAAGAGAGATTCATAGTCACCATCATAAAAAGTTCACTATGGCTTCCATGAATATTTGCAGCCACCTAATTTAATTCCCAAAATCTGTGAATAATGCAAAGTGTGAAATAGCAGAAATATGTCTCTCTGAATGACACATTTAGAAGGTAAGTCAGGGAGCTCAGTTACAGATGGAAGTAATTCTCAGAATCAGTGTCACGTCCCGCGTGCGAGCACGACGCAATCGGGGCAATCAGAACAACATCAATCAGGGGCAATAACACAGGAACAAACAAATATCAGAGATCTGCTAACCTGCATGTCAAATTACGGATCATAATACATTAATATATTTTACGTATTATACTCATATCCAAATTCAGTGACTTGAATTGTCAAGGTATGTGATGAAGCGACTGAGTTGTTTAGCTTATAGATCGTTATTATGTAGTGTACAGTCATAGTTGTTTTTCTATGTAAGCTATAATCGAAACTTAATTCCTTGTTGGAATAATCAAAGAGCATTTATGGAAGCTGAATATTCCAATTAAATATTTATAATTAGGTCTTTCGAGAACAAGTATATAGTTTCTGAAGTCATGAATGGGTTGGTAGTTTTATTTATGTTATCATGACAAAACTGTTCACTAAAAATTAGGAGGAATATAGCACTATAATTTAAAATGCTTTTGCAAAAATGGTTCCTCTCCATAAATAATCCACAATGATGATAAACGTATAACATGACACTGCTTATTAAACATTAAGAAATCAATGTGATTAGCAATAGGTTTAAAGTTTATTTCTTGCACCCTAAAAATGTCATGAAGAAGGCGTAACACTCCTTGTAAGGTTGATTGTGCTTTTTGGATCACAAAGCTAAAGCCCGAACTAAATAAACGTACCTCTTTCTACAGATAAATTTAGAGGCCGTTATTCCTGAATGGCCTTTTTTTCAAAGTAGTCTACAAGGTCTATAGCCTAAAATCCAGGCCAATGAAGGAAAGGGACAGGAATTAATATCCAATCACCTATTAGAACTGCCTAATGTATAATTCTGCAACAAAAAAAGGCTGTCCACATAAAACTTTGATGAATTTTCATTACTGTTAGTGATGCATATGGTTTATTAGAAGGAATATATCAAAATTGTAAAACAACTGTAACTGTTTCAATAGCCCCTTTTCAGCAGCTATACGTATGGAAATTATATTAGAAGTTATATATATATATATATATATATATATATATATGTATATGTGTGTGTGTGTGTGTGTGGGCTTTGAGGCCCCTCTGTGAGGGGGTATCTGTATTTGTGTGTGTGTGTGTGTGTGTGTACTTTTCAGAAATTTTTCTTTCTGCTATTCTAAATTTACTTATGTAATTTTTGGTATATTCTCTTTTAAAGCCCCATAGTCACAGCAAGGGCCGGACAGCAGTTGGCATGTCGCTGCGGTTTGAATGAGTTTACCAGCCCTTTTCATGGTAGCAAAACCTTTTTCTGGATATACATCAATTGTACCCAGCTGTACTGTACTTGTTTTGTAGTTATATGTATTTTAATAGACTCTGATTGAATCAGGACAAGACATATCTCATAGATGACTACTTTGTGAATGTGTATTTTTCTTTTATGATTGAGGAAGAGGTTAGCTCAGAAGTTTTTATGTGGGCCCTCGTTGCTATGAGCTTTCCCCTAACAATCTGATTTGTGAAAACATTTAGTTCAGTGGAGAGATGCATATTTTTGTTTATGCTTCCTGGAGTAGAACCCTATTCATCGACTGCTGGAAAACAATATAAGGCAGACAGCGTGTATCGGGCAGGTAGGAATTGATTCCTCTCTGAAGTCTGCCAGGGGCTCAGTCTGGAGTTATGGGTCAAATATCAAGAATGTCGTTCTTCGGCCACAGATGACAATATTGTCCACCAGGAATTCCCATGTATCATATGACATCTTCAAGAATATGAACTCGAATCTGAAATTGATTTAACGTCCCCATCAGCACTTGTTCATTATTAAATATTAGTTGTCCAACAATTTACAGTTTGATGGTTTTGAGGGTTATATCATTTTAATATCTATTATATATATTTTTCTGAGAGTCAGTATAAAGGTGGAACAGCGCAGAGAGCCAGTAGTACGCAGAAGGAACTCCTGGGCTCCCCTGCATATTGCAGTCGGGGGGGGCATCACACACACCACCCATGCTTCTGTACTGCTCTGGGACACCAGTGAATGTCACCTACTTTCCGACAGGTTTTCCTCCCATGATAATCTGATCTCCATCTACATTCTTCCTTTGACTTTGCGTTCGCTGGCAGATTCTCATTTTGGGTTTTCAATAAAGTGCAACAAAGGTTCAACTGCAAAATACATATGTCCAAGAAACCCAAAATGAGTTTTAATGAGTTTTAAAGTATCTTAACAGTAAGCTGTTCTCTATCCATCTACCTTCCATGACTGCTAATTCAGTACAGGGTGACTGGGCCTTGGGTCTATCCATGAGGCACAGGGAACACGGCAGAGACCAGTCTGTTGTAGAGGAGATATGCATACCTTCACAAACGAAAGGCGACTGACAATCACCAGGTCACTGGACATATTTCTGGACTATGAGAGGAAAGTGGAGTACCAGAGAAAACATGACTCTCTATACACAGAGGATAGGAGGCAACGTGTTGTAATCTTTTGTTTCATTGTTTGATATGGCTTTGCGTTTCCGTTGATAGGCAGACGTAGGTGATGAAATGTGTGGATTTTTCTCACTTGCCACATATCCTTTGCCTGTCACCTTTTCATGCTGCTGCTACAGGCAGCTTTGTTTTTCTCAGTACAATAATTGGCCTTTTTTCTTTCTGTCCTACCTCATCTTTGGGGCCATCTGCCCACAGCTGAGCGGTCATCAGCTAGAATCAGCCAGGCCAGGGGGCAGCATTGACATAAATCCCCCTATGAAATTATCGCAATTTTACTGACTGCTGTAAATCCACCCCAAGATCAAATTTTTCAAGTATCTAATTTTTACAAATGCATTGTTATTCCGGTACCTTGGCGGTGGGTCCTCCACTATAAAGTTCCCCAAGCGGGGTAGAGGAAGGAGTTGCCCAAGATAAATTTTGGTGAATGAAAACACCGTGGATAATACCATTCAAGCAAACCTTAAACACTCTCCCCACCTCTCCAAAAAAATCCAGATTAAAAGTCCAACATTGTGTGACTTGTCACAATGTAATCAAGCTCACTAGATCTGCTTGTGGCTGTTCTTTCATGTGCCACCACTAAGTAGGACTAGGGCTAAGTGACAAGATAGATTCACCGGACATAAGGGGTTCTCTATGATACAATTCACCAGATCAAGGATTGTACTGATAAAATTTTGCTGAACGGGGGGCCTCTGCATGATATATTTTGCCGTCTGGCTATCGGACTGCTACCAATACAATTTGGCAAGCAGTGTTGGGGGGGGGGGGGGTGAGCACAATAAATTTCACTGAATACCCCATGATAAAGTTCCCAACCAGCTACTGATCTGCTATGATCAAATTTTTCGAGTGGAGAAGGAAAAAATATACAACTGCATTTTAGAATATTCTAAAAATCATCACGCGCCCCACAGTGTGACATCTACTGACATATCCAATGAGAGAGACGCATGGAATAATTATTCTGTCTTTACAAACTGTCTACTTGAGCCATTCTTTCCATCCTCTGCCCCGTTAGCCCTGCTGCTTCAACTGAGGGGCAATTTGTCTTGAAATGAAATCAGGTGTAGATTTCCATCCATATAATGTTTTTGTGAAGTGGTAAAGTGATCCATAAAAGATCAAATAGAGTAAGCAGAGCTATCCTCTTCACAAGGTCAAGTGTCCTCTGGAGTAACCCTAACCCTTTGCTGTCACTAAGTAGCATTTCATCTATTTTGGTGAGTTTTGTCTCAAAACTTGATCATTTCCGATTCTTCATCTACACAACGTAAGCAAACTTTGAGACTGAGACGTTATTGCACTAG
Source organism: Mormyrus iriodes (assembly GCA_011763525.2). Classification (NCBI taxonomy): domain Eukaryota; kingdom Metazoa; phylum Chordata; class Actinopteri; order Osteoglossiformes; family Mormyridae; genus Mormyrus; species Mormyrus iriodes. The sequence continues at coordinate 5,419,579 of JAAGVU020000038.1, read as the reverse complement.
AGCCAGTGTCCATAAGTATTCACCACCCAGGGAATACAAAAAAACACAATAAAAACACATAATGTAGCTGACATCTAAGGTTAACCGATGCCTTAATACATGTATTTCAAAGAAAACTAAATTCTCTTAAAGACAGATGTAAATTGAAAAGGGGGGGGTGATATCTCCTGCCACCCACTGAGGACTTTTATCTTACACTAATTACAAAGTTTTGTTTTCGTTGTTGTTATTTTTTAATTCAGTATTTTGATTTGAAGAATGGCCAATTATTTCAAGCTAAATTTCCTGCATCAAAACAGGAGAAATGAAATTCTTCTAAATGACTTCCTGTCTGTTCCCATGCCAGCTTGTAAGAAGGTAACTCAGAGGAGGGGTAAGCAGCTCATGTCAATGGAATCTGAAATATATTTTTAACCATTTGAAGAGAAACGAAGGATTATTAGAAAGGTGATTGATAGTGAATGAAATTAAGAAAAATTTAGTCGCACAATTGAAAATATAATGATATTATTGAATTTGGAATTGAAGCATCGGGGATTTGATTTTTGTAAATTACCTGCCGTATGTGTTTAAGCTGCCATTCACTCTCAGACTGGAGGCTGTTAATGATAATTCTTTTGAGCATCTGCCAGCCTTGAGATTGTTATTTAAATCTGACCAGAAAATCGAACATTTTAGTGTTTTATTTTCAGGTCTTATCTTCTGTCTAGGTCACCTTAAATAATACTGCTGTGCGCCCTGTAATACGGTTTTACCTCATGTGTCCCTGTTGCGATGATTCATTGTGTTGTTTACTTCTTCCCGGTTGTTATCTGCATCAGAGGCCAAGTTCATCTGACAATGAACTGCAAGTCCCAGAATCATGACTGGCTGTCCCAACCGATAACTGAAGGCACAAGACCAGCACTCCACTCTCAGCGTTAGCCACACTAGATGGACAAAAGTATTGAGACACATTGAATTCAGGTGTTTCATTCAGACCCATTGCCACAGGTGCGTATAATCAAGCACCTAGGCATTCGGTCAGGTTTACAAACATTTGTGAAAAAATGGGTCAATCTGAAGAGCTCAGTGACTTAAAGTGCGGTACTATCATAGGATGCCACCTTTGCAATATGTCAGTTTGTGAAATTTCATCCCTGCTAGATATTCCATGGTCAACTGTAAGAGGTATTATTACAAAGTGGAAGCATTTAGGAACAACCAAAATGAAGTGGCAGAGCATGTAAAGTATCAGAGCGGGGTCACCGATTGCTGAGGCACATAGTGCCTAAAAGTCGCCAACGCTCTGACTCAGTAACCGCAGAGTTCCTGACTTCCTCTGGCATTAACCCCAGCAGAAGAACTGTGTGCCGGGAGCTTCATGGAATGGGCTTCCATGGCCGAGCAGCTGCATGACAGCCTCACATCACCAAGCGCAATGCCAAGATGGAGTGGTGTAAAACACGCCGCCACTGGACTCTGGAGCAGGGGAAACGTGTTCTGTGGAGTGACGAATCACACTTCTCTGTCTGGCAGTCTGACGGTTGAGTCTGGGTTTGGCAGATTCCAGGCTACCTGCCTGACTGCATTGGCCCAACGTCTGTTTGGGTTGTTGGGGAAGGGATAATGGTATTGTGTTGTTTTTCAGGAGCTGGACTAGGTTCCATAGTTCCAGGGAAGGGAACTCTTAATTGATCAGCATACCGAGACATTTTGGACAATTCTGCAGTCCAAGGCAGGCATACATTGACTTGGTTTGACTCCTTGAATTACAACAAGAGTCTTTATTTACATTCAGCCAGTTTCATCTGAAGAAATTATATGATATAATTCGCACTCATAGAAAGGCAGAAATCTATGGACAGCTTTATTAATTTTTTTTCCACTGTCAACAGACCCGCTCTAGCTTAACAAACAGGGGGAAAAGCAGCTGGTATTTCCGATTCTTCATTGAGGTTAGTGAAAGAGACTCAATCTGTTCTTCCCAAATAATGCAATGTTGAACAGGCTTGTGATGGATCCTTCAAAGGAACACCGAAGAGATGTGAACATGATAGGATTCCACTCCAAGCCCCACGCTCTTATCTTAAGAATGTCTCGGACTAAGAAAGGGCATAGGATTCCTGAGACATCTGTAAATGTAGGCCATGAATTTGACAGGAAGCCCTTAATTGTCCAAATGCTACTTCCACTTCCTGGTTCCACTTCCTGGTTCCACTTCCTGGTTGGTTTCTTGGATGGCTGAAAATTTCAGCATTATGGTTTTTCTGTGATACAAGGGGTCAGGAACTGAGGGACACAGAAAGCACTGAGTTACCTTACTGGACGAAAGCCCTGCCTCCTGAATCCTGACTAATCCATTCCCAGACACAATAATTTCATTTTTGCTTCTTTCCATCTTTATAGTGATAGGATAGTGATACTTGATTCATCCGTAGGGGGGAAATTTGGGTACTATTCATGTATTTCATCTAGCTCTCCACGCAGGTGTGCCAGAGGGCATGGATAACCTGGAAGATTCAGAGGGTCCATCACTAGGGAGGGGCTCCAAAGCTTGTCATCGAGCCCCCTCAGCACCCATTTTTCTTCAGATTGATGGTTCCAGCCCAGGTGTCAAGGTGACATATACAGGTGAGTGCAAGCTTTGGTGCTACCAACTAAGGGTCAGACAGCATCCCACATCACCATGGAAGCAACTGGGGGTCAGGGCCGGGCTCGATAGCCTAGCGATGCCATCAACCTGCCAGCCAGGAAATATCAGCTGGAGACTTCCTGATCAAAATCCTAACCCGCAGGACCCAAAAATGGCTTTTTCAGCCTCCTGTTGAGTCCTGCAGACTTGTGTAGGTCCCATATATCAGCCCTCTTATCCTGAATGACTGAGATCCCATGAAATTTTCATGTTCCATACCCACTCATGCACTGATATGATGAGGTAGTCATTTAAATAAATTACTGTTTCATTATCTATACATTTATATATTTAAATATAGCTGGGCCAAATCTGCATTTGAATAAAAGCAAAGTTGATATTTATATGTCTGGTCTTAACTTTTAGACTCTAAAAATCTAAAATTAAATTACTTTAAATATGTGTGGATATGTATAAAGGAGCCCAGGGAACGTCGTATTTTATCAAAGACTGATTTATTTTTGAACTTTCTCAATATCAGGTCACAATGTAGTATCTTTGAATAATTATTTTCATGTCAACAGAACATCATTTACAACAAAACAGCAGAATATAATTTAATACTCTTTGTAGATTTGCGTCTGATTTCTTTATGATTTCATAAAACATTAATCACACATATTTGTGACAAAATACCACACAAAGCTAACAGGTAAGTCAAATTTCATGTGAAATTTTGTTAATTAACAACAAAAAGCAAAGCTTAATTTACATATTTACTAACTGTATAATTAATAGCAAATAAAACAGCAAGTCATGTTTATACAGAGAATATGAATATAGATATTAAATATGTATTCCATTGCATATCCTTAGATGACAATTAGATATTAACACAATATTAAAAAGCAAATCTTATATTTTAATATTAATCAGTATCTTGCTATAGATGGCAATAACTTATACAGCAATTTGCCCCAAGCAGTTGGAAGCTAATTTGAAACAATCTTTTCATTATTACACATGAGAAGTTTATGGATTATTCATGTATTAAATTTGGACATCTATCAAAAATATAAACCAGTTTGAAAATTTCTTAGAACACAAAAATTAGCATGATGTTTTTCGCATTCATTTATTCGTGTATCTCAGTCTGCTGTGTTTCTGACCAAAGGAATCAGCTGATGATGTCACACAAAGACAGGCATACCTGGTATCTGGATTCATTATCTGACCCTTAGTGGCAAAATTAATTGCTGTGAGACAACATGCACAACTTTGTTGTGACCGTTTGTTTCACGCTCCTCTATAGTACTGGATAGTTTAATATCAGGCTAGACTTGACTTACATCACCTTAAATAATATTACATGCAAAAAATGGCACTATTTCTGAGTTAACTGGAGAAACATGTTAAACAGATTCTGTGAATAGCCCAATATTTATAACATGTAAGAACAGGATGTCTGAATCGCATGTACGTACTCAATGCTCAAGAAATGTCTAGAAATATGTTCACTGGATGAAGTCATTACCGAAGCCCCAGATTGGTAAAATAATGTTTAAAACATGCATGGTTAATGTATTTCACAGTTATAGGCTTTGCATGAACCAGGGACTTTGATATTGATGACATCATTAATTGAGAGGTATCACTAGGCATTTCAACTTAATTCATGATCAAAATTTGTGGCATAGATGCGGGACGTGTGGCGTAGAATGGCTCCTGTATGTGGCTAAATACTGAAACTTCAGAAGTCTGGAAAGTTGTGGTTTTTATCAGTTTAATTGACAGTTATTGAAACATTAATGTTGCCTCTTTTTCTTCTGCAGGCAGAGTCTGGGCACCGGACAGGAGGCGATGCTACATAAGTACATCATATCTTATAAACTATAGCATTTACCTCGAGGGAAGAATTGGTTGTTTTCTGAGAGTTTTGTGACTGGCCTACAATTCTTTAATGTTTACCTGAGCAATTTAGTTTAAGTGCATTTGGCCAGATGCAGACTTTCTGCCATAAATCCTTGTCACTTGGATGTTCCTGTTACATAAGATTTTCACTGTGGAGAAAGTGATAGGAAATTCAGAACTTGTGATTTTGTTAAAATGTTTCATCACCAAATGGCAGCGAAAATCAACACCAAAAGAAACTGAGGTAAGACAGACTGACATTTGCTTTATGTTACATTAAATATTAAGAATACACACCCAGATTAGGATCACTTTTGAAAAGACATACAAAAATTAAAAGACATTACATTTACACAAGCAAAATAAAAAGGAAACTGTGAGAATAATAACTGTATATAACATGACACAGGCGTAAATACTAATTTAATAAATTATTTTCATTAGGTAGTTAAAGAAAATGACGGGTACACTATTCCATCCTTTCCCCGGCCCACAATGATGGATGAGTCTGTATCTATTGTTATCGTTGTTCATGTATATCTAGCTGATACAAAAAGTTATAATACACACACACACACACAAACACATGGACAGACACACACAGACACACATACATAGAAATACACACACACACACACACACACACACACACACACTTGTTTGTATTCATATCTTTGTGGGTATTTGCCATTCATTTCTATGGGTATAACCCTAATCACAACTATGACAACCTTAACCCCTACCCAGCCCTAACCTTAACCACAAGTAACCAAACAAAATACCTAGATTTTGACATTCTTAATTTCCCCTTGTGGAGACTGGAAAAATGGTCCCCACAACAACAAAATAATGGGTTTTTGTCACATTGTGGGGACATTTGGACAGTGTAATATATACATAACCCCCACACACACACACGTGTGTGTGTGTGTGTGTGTGTGTCTATATATATATATAATGTGTATACACATGTGTATATATATATACACACACACACACATACATATATATATATATATTCTGAATAGCTTGCAGTTCCTGTTCTGATCCCTCATTCCCTAAGAGTAGATATTTTAGTATCCAAGGCATTTTTATATGGAAATGAGGTGCTCCCCTTCTTTTGTCTCTGACCTGCTTCAGCTTCCCTTATTCCCTCACAATTATATTTTATCAATTTCAGATTTTGCTACCTCTCAGAAATTATTACTTTATTCAGATACCTGAGTAAACTCATTATTCTCTTTAATCCAGAATGACCCTAATAATCAGAGGTAGTCATAGATTCTCAGTTGTTAAAATCTAAATTACTCTTTAGCTTTCATTTGAGAACAACCACTTTACATATACTGCCGTTATTTATATATGATTTTTTAAAAAACATATTCTAAAAGACTGATAAAGACAGACAGACAGACAGATAGATAGATAGATAGATAGATAGATAGATAGATAGATAGATAGATAGATAGATAGAATTATTCTTTAGTTGTAATATATACAAGTACAATATAAGTTA
>JAAGVU020000038.1:5363296-5379576 GCA_011763525.2 Mormyrus iriodes | reverse complement strand
TGGCCCGTGGCATAGGCAATATAGGCAAATGCTAAGGGTGCCATCCATCCAGGGGGCGCCACAAACGGAGGAAGAAAGCAAGAGCATAGATTGGTCAGTTTCATTCATCTTCAGCGGAGACTGTTCAGACAACTGCCGTGATTAAGTCTGTCCCAGGATATTAACAAATGTAGCCCGAGTTTCTTTTTCTCTTTTGTTTTTTGAAGTTAAGGGGGGGCGAAGAATTTTGATTCTCCATAAGAGCTGCCTTGTATGGCATAACCCTACAATTTATCTAAAGCTGGATTGTTAAGAAAAAACATGAAAAAGTTTGTGAACTATTTTTGTTGCTGTGATTGGGGGAGGAACTTCGCATATATTTTATTTGTATATTTTAGTCTAAATTTATGTAAAATCCACTTATAGTGTGTCAATGCATCTATTAGTTTGCTACAGGTTCTGTATAAATAGCAGTAGACATTGCTTCAGCTTTTGTAACAAGTTCTGCACAACAGGTTATAAATATATATAATATAAATAACATTACAATAATAATGACTTTTTTAACAAACTTAGAAAGGTAGAGTGGATATGAAGACCCAGGGAACTGACATGCTTAAAAATGTGCTGTTGTATAATGTACTCATGATGTAATCATCTGCTGTCTCAATCTCAAACTCCAGTACATTACACACTATCGCAAGATAAATATAATTTCCCAGCCTGACATATCTTGAGCTGTTTGGTACTTGTTTCCTCCTAGATTAAGTTGTAAGCCAGATGTTTCTCAGTTTTTCTGTTTTTTTCCAAAGTTGTGTACTGAAATCTAGCTGCAATCTAAATGTCAAACTCCATTTTACTCAAAAATATAAAACAGAAAACAGGATCCCTTTCACGTGTGCATGAAAAGGACAAGGCTTTGGGTTAAAGGCCTGTGCTAATAGCCTTGCCTCACAGTGTTGCTCAGCCAACATTTATTTATTTATTAAGGCTTCTTTCCTTTCCGGCAGGAATATAATAAGAGGTAGATGCATTTCAGTATCAAGTAAAATTTGCAAGAAGAACTGCCGACAAAAAAATCTGACATGATAAATCCACAGATAGAAAAGGCTTTTATGTTTTGCACATTTTATTTATTTTACGAGGACAGTGCGTTATAGGTGATTTCTGGAGTACTCTTTGGTCCTAGGCAGCACTGGAGAACGTTTAAAAGCATTTGCAGTGTATATTAATTGTATAGAAGGCTTTGTGTTACACAGTGAAGGTTTACAGTGTCATACGTAACAGTTTTCTAACTGTAGCGTTTGTTTGTTGAGTAATTTATGTTTCCATCCATCCATCCATCCATCCTTTAATGACACCATGTCTCTGAATAGTCATGTAGCAGCAGTGTGGGGAATACAAAGGTACAAACGCACACCGTGTAGACTGTACTGAGGCACCATGTAGCCGAACTGCAAGACTGTGATCTATCTATTTCAGTTAATCTCTTGGCAGATGCGCATAGAGAAAGTACACGACTGTAAGAACAATACAGACAGTACAGAAAAAAATGTGAATAAATGAAAAAATGAATTATTTAACAAATATTAAGAATGGATGTACAAGACTGCCAATCATTGCGTGCATGCTTTTACCTGGCATGGCCAATTATTATACACAGTGGGCATTGACTCAGAATACTGTCCAATTATATTTGACAAAAATGAGTGTGGGCCCATTGAGGGGAGGCTGTATACAGTTTTACGGGCACCGGCAGGGAGGAACCCCAGGAGTATTTCATAGCGTATCTTTATGGGATGAGCTGATCACTAATGGTGCTCATGCATATAGCGCAGTGAACAGGATAGGCGTCATGGGTCATGATGGCTGATACCTTCGCTATCATCCATCCTTTCAGTGACGGTCTCCGGGGTTTCCAGGGCCACCCCTGGCCAGCTGGCAGGTGGCCATGTAGAGCTGCAGCACCACAGACAGCAATCACTGTCCAAACTGCAGCCCTTGTATGTAGGACAGCTGGCTCGTACCAAGCAGCCACTGACAGTGCAGGACTGTCTCCAGCTTTAGCTGCTCCCCTGGCACTCACAGCTAAAGACATGTCAATAATGTGTGCTGAACTAGCCAAACAGTTACTAGCCATGGAAGATGACGATACATTTCTATCCTAAGTCCATCAACAAGTCAATTCTCCATGCCAGCCAGTACAAGGTGGCAGATTGGAGGCTGTACCCACGATGTTACAGTTTGTTAGTCAAATCCCAAAAGTCCCTCCATGGGCAGAGAGCATGGATGGTCTGAACATGCATAGACACATTAATGGACAAGCATGGTAGATAACAGCAGTACCAGCAGCCATAGTTAAGGTGTGTTATGTGTTAAGTTATAGGCAAGCTGAACTGAAGTAACAGGTCTTCAGTTGAGATTTAAATACTAAGACTCATTCAGCACCCTGATCATGTGCTGGAAATCCATTCTGCAATAAAGGGGCCCTGTAGCAGATGGTTTTACCTCCAACTGTTACTTTATTTACATGCAGAATGACCAGGAAGCCTGCCTTCTGGGATCTGAGCAGACAATGCAGTTTGAAGTAGTTCTGTTAGGTAGGCAGGCACTAGAGCTTTAAGTGCATGGAGCTAAGAGGAGGAAGCCAGGGCAGGGAGCTAAGAACAGGGGTAATGTGTTCAAACTGACTGTTCCTGGTGACAGTTCAAGCTTCTGCATTTTGAATACACTGCAAGACATTTATTATGCGATGTGTGCTTCCAGATAATAGAGCATTACAGTAGTTTAACCTACTGTATACAATAGCTATTAGTTTCTCATTGTCTTGAATAGTAAGGAAATGTCATAGTTTGGCAATGTTGCATAGCTGCAGAAAGCACACTTTCGACACTGCATCCAAATGTTATTTGAATAAGAGTCTTGTATCTAAGGTGATGCCTAGGTTACATGCTGAGCTGCTGAGGGAAAAGTTCAGCCCCTCGGGGTGGAGTGCAGAGATTGTAGCATTCCTATCCGCAGACTTGCCTTCGAAGAACAGAACCTCAGTTCTCTTCACATTTAGTAACAAAAAGTTTTCATCCAAGTCTTAACTTCATCAAAGCAATTAGCTAAATTGACAATAGATGAGACGTCATTAGGCATAACTGAAATGTATATTTGGGTATGATAATTAACATTATGGTACCTAAAGGCAGCATATAGAGCGAACAATATAGGACCAAGAACTGACCCCTGTGGTACTCCATATTTGCCTGGTCACATTAACAATAGAGCGGAGTTATTGTCCACTTGAATATATCGGCATCGTTTAGTCAAATAGGATTAAAACGAACGCAACATCATTCCACAAAACCTGACATCAAATTCAAGTCTAAGAAATAGAGTAGAGTGGTCATCCGTGTCAAAGGCCACATAGAGGTCCAGAAGCATTAGCACAGTTGCATTGTCAGCATAAGTTGCCATTGATATGTCATTTACGACTTTAGTTAATGCCGTCTCTGTGCTGTGCCCCAGGTGGAAGCCCGACTGGAATCTATGCAGTATGTTGTTTGTCTCCAAGTATGAGTGAAGTTAAGTACCAACTATCTACTCCAATACTTTTATGGAACATTAGAGACATGTCTGTAATTACTGAGCTCCTTTGGATCCAAACTTGGTTTTTTCAGTAGTGGTCTGATTACTGCTACCTTAAATTGGTCAGGCACATCACCTGCAGACAGGGACACATTCATTATGGCAGCTATAGGTCTTGCCCGAATTCTCAAAGATTCTTTAAGAAGTTCAGCGGGGTCGAGTGGAGAAGTGGTCGGTTTGGTATTAGTTATTAGTATTTTTAACTCCTCTTCATTGACTAATTCAAATACATTGAATAAATTGAATTGAATAGAAATGATACAAATTTGGGGGCTCAAGTGGCTCAGCAGGTTATTCCTCTGTGCCTGTGATCGGAAAATTGCTGGTTTCCTAAAATGTAACGATGACTAACCTGTGCTTTTATCTATATTTTTGGAATTATACACAAGTAAAAAATTCTTGGGAAATATCATACTTTGATTATGAATTGTCCTTTCTTGTGTGAAGCACTGTACTCTGGAATAGTACAAAATTTCCGTCATCTGAAAATTATGCATCTATGCTCCTTTTAAGGTATTGTTTATTCTCATAAACAGATTAATCAGAATTACACAAACTGGAAATGGAATTGACCCACTGAGGCCAGGTAGAGACTGACCCAGTCGAGGAGTTTGGGCAGGCTCCTGAGGCTTTCTGCCAGATGTCATTGTTGCCGTTGGCCTTCTCTTAGGCAGCCGGCCAGATGTGGTGCCTTCTGCCAGACAGCATCTCTGCCTGCCTGCTCCTCAGCAGGCAGCTTCTGGCGATCTCATGTTACCATGGAAATTGATTATTAGTCCTAGTGTCCACAGATCCCTCAAGTATTAAAATAGGCTGAGCACTATTTAGAAACACCACAATACTGTCAATTTAAATTGCAAAAGTGATTAAAAAGAAGACAAACAGACAATCATCAATGAACTTATAAATCAATGGTTAATAAATAATCATCCCACCAATGATTGTTTCCCTGTCTAGACTGTATACTCTACGTGAAAGTGCGGTCTTTCTTCACTAATTGTTCATTGGATATCCAAACACATAGCTTGCCTGTTTACTTCGATTGCAATAAGCCCTAACTAAAGTGGTACTTTATATATAAATAAAAATAAGGTAAAGCTTTTCACCTGAACCTACACACAAAGTTTCCAATACTCACACATATTCTATATACAAGCAAACATCTTGTGATGCTACCAATACATATATACAGTGCATTCAAAGAAATTTAATACACCACAGTACTAAAAATAACTTTAATTAAAAAAAATATCTTTGTCAAATTAACATATAACCATCTTTTATGGCAGGAATATCTGAACACTTGAAATGCGCAGCTCCTGCCTGCTTATTTTTTCGCTTTTTCTTATGTTCGTTTTATTTATTGGCTTATATTTTATATGTATTTGTCCAAAAGTTCCATTATTTCTGGACTATTCATGAATTTTAAGTAAAACAGCTCTGTATAAACAGCCATTGTGAAATACAGCTTTGAGTGTTTTAAATGCATCCTGAATAAAATATAAGGGGGGAGATATTTGGAAAATTGGCCTAGTTGTGCAAAAATGGTTATATTATATATAATTTGCAGTCTTGTAGACAAGTAAATTCTGGGCACAAGCATTCTTCAATTAAGTTCACTTCCAAGAAACAAGTCCCAAATAAGAGAGCTAGGCATAATGAGCTTTTGCCTTGAGGCTTGTAGATGTTTTTCTTTGAACTTAAAACAGTCAAGCCGGCGAAACATATTTAAGGTTCGCAATCCCACAATTTGACATGGTTACTAAAGAAATCAGCTGCCTGTAGACTCTGTACCTCCCATAGAACTGAAGAACATTGAATAGACACAGAAGGGGATGAAACATAGGTGGAAGATTAGCAGAGAAAGTCTGTGTGTGGTACGGATGAGGCTGATGTTCAGAATGAGGTTCCCTGCCTTATCTACACTCTCAGGCACTGAAAGCCAGATCATGTCATTAGAGCCTGTAATGACTTTTGCAGGTTAAAAAAAATGGAAGAAATGGCCTAACAAGATCGCTAGTGTTAGTAGAGAGATCTATGTCTCTACTTTGTAAACCCTTTGTAATGATGCCCTGCAGGCATTCCTTGGTTCCCCCGTCGACATCACATCTCTGGATTCTGTCATCTTCTCCTGCGGCTATTTGTATTTATACTATGATGAGGGTGCAGCTACACCTACGAGGTCCCAGTTCCTCCTCAGAATGCTGCCTGTCGCCACTTCGGAAGATGTCCAGCCAGGGCCACCACAGGAAGCACTGGAGTCGACGTGGACAAGCACCCTTGTCGGGCACCTTCCACACCCCAGTGTAAATCCTTCTGAAGAAAACTGTCTGAGTAGAGAAGAGAATTGTAAATTGAACATTTATCCCTGCAACGTATGGACAGCTAAAGCTTAAGTAACAGAAAGGGGTAGTTTACATCATCCTTGGATTGTCCCTCTACAGTAAAAGAAAATATGCTAAATCCTACATTATCACAGTATCACAGCGCAAGAGGAATTCTCTCTGTACTCCTTATTCAGGTTAAACAGGGCTCAGCGAAGATGCTGATTCGTATGTGACGCACATATCCAACGGAAAATCAGCAATGCTTTTGCTGACCGAAGCAAATTTCAGTGCTAATGGTCAACAATGAAGATAGCATTAATGCTGCCCGTTGTTCTGGCATTTTAATAGCATTGATGGGAAAGAAAGTTCAGGCACATTGATTACGTAGCTTTTTTAAGGTAACAGTATCAAAGTCAAGTTATTCATTTAGAGGTGAAAAGCATATGATCCCATTCTGAAATGTTATTGTGTTGTATTGTATAGAAATCAGTTTGTATTTTCGTGTGTTTAAAGGTTGCAAATGAAGAGCCACAGAGGACTTTATTATTGAATTGTTATAAACATACTATAATGAAAATGCTTATGTTCGGACTGGGCTACATGATTTTTGTCATAAAAATACATACATATACATAATTTCTTCTTTGCCTTGTTTTGTCACATTAGGTTACGCATAAGGCTTTCACAAGCCCCCCCCCCCACCTTTATTGGGCCATATCCTCTATGATGTATTGTTTATGTGTGAGTATGTGGCTGCATCACTCCTGTCTGGGGGGTAAAAGTTCATGATGTCAATGTGCTCACTATTTATGTATAGGGATTATTTTCTGTCTCATTACTTTGAATTACTTTGTGTTTATCAGAGGTAATTCGAGCCGTTTGTTATAAATTGGATATTTTTAAACATGCTTGACGGAACAGAGAGGCAGTCTGCATATACACATTTTTTTCCTATTGGGTTGCAAAGGCTCCACCTGCTGTCTCATCCTTAATTAAGTCAGGTTTGTTACCCAAACCAGAACAATAGAGCTCTGCTGTAGCGCGATTGGCAGGGATGTCGTAATGCATCACACTGCATTAGTTAGTCACAAGTTAGTTGCAGGTTTTATTTGAAGATAGTAAGGTATTAATCACATCCCCCACCCTATCATCATCATCATCATCATCTTCATCTTCTATCCCCCATTTAAAAAAAACTTAATTTATTATTAAATTCTTAAGGAATGTGCATAATAGTAAAGATTTTTTTATGGCTCCACAACACCTGTTTTAAAAATTTATATCAGAGACGCACTTTAGTTTAAAATTTTAGTTTAGTCTGTCTTTCCACAGTTTGAGAAGCTGGGCACCACATTTTGACCGGAAAAAAAAAATGTACATGTAAATTCCTTAAAATGCCTTTGGCTGTGTCTGGCTGGTAGTTTCATTGGCTAATGTTCAATATAAACTTGAAAGATACATTTGAATTTGACAAAAACTAAGTCATAACTTATTAATAACTTATTGCACAGATGGCATCCTATCACGGTACCACGCTTGAATTCACTGAGCTCCTGAGAGTGTATCATTCTTTCACAAATGTTTGTAGAAGCAGTCTGCATGCTTAGGTGCTTGATTTTATACACCTGCGGCCATGGAAGTCACACCTGAATTCAGTGATTTGGAGAGGGATCCCAATACTTTTGGCAATATAGTGTATGTGTGTGTGTGTGTGTGAATATATATATATATATATATATATATATATATATATATATATATATAGAAAGAGAGAGAGCATTGTGCAGTATTGTGTTTTAAGTTAATAAAAATAAGAACAAGAATTTGTTTTGCTCTCCAAAGTCACTGATATCTTTGGTTCCTAAACCTCTCCTCAGGGGCTGCCCAGCCAGTCAATGTATTCATTAAATTTTATCACCAGCTTACTTAATTAATTAACTTAATTAGTTAAATAACGCAATGAGGTATTGATCAGCTAAACACAGTGTGATTGCTTGAGTCAAAAATACAAAGGTGTTACGGATAGTTACAATAAATACACTATGAAGATATGGTGAAAATAAGGCCCCAAGCACATAGTGAGGGTATGCTACTAGCGTCCCTTGTCTGGGAGATCTTTAACTCACACCTCAGGCAGAACCTCTTTTGTATCCTGATGGAGTCAGGGCATATTGAGGCTGAATGGGCCATGAGGCGGCAGTGTGAAGCTGTGGCTGTAAGGTTGTTGGTGCCAGTAATGGTAGCGATCCCTGAACCCGGTGGTGGACACCAGTAAAGGAAGGTGTCAGGCTGAAGAAGGAGAAGGACTTTAGGTCAGCCTCAAAAAGGTTCTGCTAAACCATCAGACGACTCAGAAGGGTGAAGCAGGGATTTACCCATGCTGTTTACAGCAAGGAGGGACAACTGTTGGCCTCAACTGGGGATATAGTCAGGCGGAGAAATATGGAAAGAATATTTTGGGGATCTCTTGAATCCCAATGATATGCCTTCCTTGGAGGAAGTAGAACTAGAAGACTCAGAGAGGGACTTGCCCAGCAGTAGCCAAAAAAACTCTTCAGTGGTAAGGCTCTGGGATGGATGAGATTGACCCTGAGTTCTTGAAAGGTCTTGATGTTGTTAGGCTGTCTTGGCTGATACACCTCTTCAACAACAGACTCATTGTTGAACTTTGGTTTGATCTTCATCACAGCTTACATCTTGCTTTAAGCAAGCAAGCCCACTTTTTTTCTGTTTTCAGTAATGTGAGCATGCCCAGGGAGGTTGGGCAGCCAGTTGACCTTGGACCCCCAGAGGTTTTTTTTTCTCCATACTTGGGAGTTTTTGTTTCCTCTCCTCCACTGTCATCTGGCTTTCTTTAGTTAATTTATTTGTCTCTCCTTCTCCTTGTAATCTTAATATAAAAACATGTAAAGCGCCTTGGGGCTACTGTGCTGTGAAAGGTTGGCATACCCTTCCATCAGCACCCTTGAGCGCAACAAAGATACTCTAGCTAAGCTCCAGATCAAACGGCAACAAAGCAGGAACTGGTGGACTGACGGGACCGTGACGTCCGGTTCCAGGGATGGGAACAAGGGTGGCTGGTACCCCAGGCAGCACTGGAAGGGAGAAGGACTCATAGACGAGACAGGGTGGGCGTTGTGGACGTATTCATCCCAGGCAAAGTAGGTACTCCACATAGCCAGCGACTGGGAAGCCAGGCAACGAAGCATCCACTCCAGGTCCTGGCTGACCTGCTCCGTCTGGCCGTTGGACTGGGGGCGGAAACCAGAAGACAGGCTGACCATGGCTCCAATCAGCCTGCAAAATTCCTGCCAGAAGCGACAAAGAAATTGTGGACCTCCATCAGAAACAGCATCAGTCGGTAGAGCATGGAGCCTGAAAATACGCTTAATGAGTAGCTTCGCCGTCACCTTAGCAGATGGTAACTTGGGGATGGGGACAAAATGGGCGGCCTTAGAGAAACAGTCCACGATGGTGAGGACCCCCGTGAACCCCTGTGAGGGGGGGAGATTGGTTACAAAATCCAGGACCATTTGGGACCATGGGCATTGGGGAACAGAAAGAGGTTGCAAGAGACCTGTTGGAACTCGTGAGGGGTTCTTGTTGTGGGCACAGACATCATATGCTGCCACAAAATTGCAGATGTCATGGAGAATGAATAGCCACCAAAACCTTTGTTCAAGCAGAGCCTGGGTGCGGTGAACCCTTGGATGGCAGGCCAGGTGGGAAGAGTGTCCCTAATGGAGGACCTGGAGGCGTAAGAACTCTGGCACAAACAGTAGATCAGGTGGGCACCCTTCAGGTGTTTTGATAAAACGTTGGACTGGCAAACTGCCTCATCGATTCCCCACGTGACTGCACCAATAAAGCATGTAGCTGGCAGGACAGGATTAGAGTCCTTCTCCCCCTTCTCCACATCATGTTGACGTGACAGGGCATCTGGTTTGCAGTTCTTGGAGCCGGGCCTGTAAGAGATCTGGGAATTAAAACAGGTGAAAACATGGACCATCTACCCTGGCGAGTGTTGAGCTATCGAGCAGACTTAAGGTATTGATGGTTCTTGTGGTCGGTCAGAATTAAAAAAGGATCTGGGATGCCTTCCAACTATTGTCTACACTTCAGTAAGACTAGTTTTACTGCAAGTAATTCCCGGTCCCCAGTGTCATAATACCTCTCGGCTGGAGTGAGTTTTTGATAGAAAAATGCACAGGGATGCAACTTACTGTCAGATGAGTTATGTTGGGACAGAACAGCCCCTACTCTGGTTCCTGAAGCATTAACCGCCACCACAAACTGCCTTGACGGATTCAGTATCTGTAGGACCAGAGTTGAGGTGAAACACTTGCGGAGGATGGAGAAAGCTCTCTGAGCCACATCAGTCTATTGAAAGTGGATCTTAGTGGAGGCCAAATGAGTAAGGGGAACAGCCACCAAGCTATACCCTCAGATGAATCGCCGGTAAAAATGAGCAAAGCCGAGAAACTGCTGTAAGTCCCTCCGTATCTGTGGTTGTGGCCATTCTGCTACTGCCCTGACCTGCTCAGGATCCATCTCGATCGAGTCCTCAGTGAAGATAAAACCCAGGAAAGAGATAGTACGTCTATGGAACTCACACTTCTCAGTCTTGACAAGCAATCAACTTGACAATAAGTGCTGTAGAACCGCCCGAACATGCTGAACGTGTTCCTGCTTGTTCTACGAAAAATTAAGATGTTGTCCAGGTAAACAAACACAAACCTGTTAATAATGTCCCAAAGGATATCACTTATTAAACCCTGGAACACTGCAGGTGCGTTGGTTAGCCTAAAAGGCATCACTAGGTACTTGTAGTGACCAGTGGGTGTGTTGAAGGCGGTCTTCCACTGGTCCCCTTCTCGTATCCTCACCACAAGTTGTAGGCGTCACATTACATAAGTCCACCTTACTCATACTCTTCCATAGCCCTTCTCTCGGGAGCAGGAAGCAAGTAGAGAGGCCCCTGGTAGTATCTATTGCACTTATCACAAGGCCAATGTGGCAGAAGGGAGGCGGCCCGGGACTTACTGAAAACCGGCTTCAGGTCTAGGTACTCTGCCGGGACTGCTGACAGGTCTGGGAACTCCTCCTCTGGTGTGGGGGCCTCTGGTGGCTGGCTCACATGCAGGCACTGAGAGAAATAGAGTGGACTCCAGGCAATAATAGTTCCTCTCTCCCAATCAATGTGAGGGTTGTGTCGGACAAGCTAAGGGTGCCCCAGCACCAGGGGCGCCTGGGGAGAGTCAATGAGTCTCAACAGTCTGTTCCACCGAGTGACACACTCACCAGAACAAATGCTGTGGGAGATTATAGCCATCTCCATCCATCCAGGGCATAAGCCACCCGAGGAGACTGTATGCCGGTCATAGGGATTCCCTACTGTCGTTCCAGCGTGGAATCTATAAAACTTTCATCTTGTCGTCGGCCCTCAGTGCCAAGTTGGTCAGCAGAGATTCCGGAAGTTCATGCACCGTTAATTCATCTTTAATACCCTCAGATAGTCTGTTTTAATACGCGTCGAACAGGAATTGTGAATCCCAGCCACAGGACAACGCGAGTATCTGAAAATGGATGATATAGTCTGACACTGAACGGTTGTCCTGGCAAAGCTGCATTAATTCATGTGCTGCATCCATGCTGTATTTAGAGCGATCAAAAGGCTCGACACAACCCCACTTCTCCATTATACTGACCGGGAGGTGGAATGCGAGGTTCGCTAACTGTTACGGTTGGCGGAGCAGCGGTGTGCGCCTGGTGGATAAGCTGTACCTCCACCGCTAGTGTTGTTAACCCTGTATGAAGAGACTCCCAAGGATTCCCCAACGGCACTGATGTCCATCTGCTGACGACCCTGGATGGTACCACGTCGTGCCAGAGCATCAGCCAGCTGTTGGATGCTCACCTGATCCACTGGGTCCATCTTCTGTTGTGGATATCTTCTGTTACGGAGCAGCACAGTAAAAGAGAACAATAAAAGAGGACAAAAATGCGGAGTCAGGTGCGCGAGAGGTTTTTATGGAGATGAAGCAGCTTGTTATCAATACAGTCCAGGTCGAAACCAGAGAGAGCCACAAAAAACCGAACCAAAGACGCAGACAGAATTGTAGGTAAAGGTCTAGTGATGTGCAGGGTCAATCGAGGGGCTAGACACGTGATGTGGTCGGAAGGCAAGCGATGGTCAGGCAATGGTTGTCGTAAGTCAGAAGGGAGGACAGAACTCTGAGCCTAAAGGCAGAAATTGGGTCAGACAACTCAGGAGACAGATAGGAATCAGAAACGCTCGAACTCAAGGACGAACCAAGAAGATGTCACATCTTGGAATCAGCTGAGCGGCATAGCTGCACAAAAAACCCGGAAAAACTGGAAAACCGTTGCAGCCAGCAGTCCCATTCACCTGGGCCAGTTATTCAATATGTGCTGCTTGAATTCTCTAACCAGTGACTCATTCCTGTCTAATCATTACATAATGTTGTAAGCATTGTTTATTATATAAAAACCTATGTGACAAAGAGTGGTAATTTACACATGTTCAATGTGAATAAAAAATTACTTACTTATTCAGAACTTACTAAATTACCAAGTCTATGCAACAAAACCAATATTTCAAGAATACATGGAATTGAATTATCCCACCTCATTTAAGGTAACAATGAACTTACCATCAGAAATCAAAACAGATAAATCTCTTTTGCAGGACTGAATCAAACACCAGCCTAAGTACAAAGTTATAACCTAATGAAAGAAACAAATAGAACATTTATGCTTACATGTTTACTGAATGTTTATTGATCATTATGTTTAGAATACTTTCCTTCACACGGCACAAAATACAGTAGTAAAAATTCTTACTAGAACTAAAAATGATTAAACATATGATGCCCACTTCAGGCTTCAATGCCTATAGAATAATCCACTATTTAAGGTTCAAAATTTATTGTCATTAAGTATAGAAAAAATGCATATATTTATTTTATCATATACATGAATGTACTCTGCATTAAATGGTGTCTACAGAGCAGTTTTGTAAAGCTGGTGCAGTTAAAGCTCCTGATCTGTAATAATGAAGACAAAAGAAATGAAAAATATCATCAAGCTATGAGACTGATCATATGAAGGTTTTCATCTGCATGATAAAATGTATTTGCAATCATTACTGTAGCATTGATAACCATCATTACGTTAGTCTGGTGCCACATCGAAAAATATGAATTACATAACTTATGTGCACAGCCCACTCTGTTCAACTCAGAAGTAGTTGTGAAACAGTTGTAAAAATTATGCATACTTTAGGAGTTCTACAGATAACTGCTGGAGATGCTCCCCTGGAGATATTGCAGAAAAAATCCATTTGTATTACTGATGGTGATGGAAATCTCTGCTAGAATATGTCTGTGAAGTTCCAGATGGACTGTACTTAATTAAACTCTCCGCTTATGCCATGCTGATGAGTATGCACTTTCATCCACGTCTGCCCTGCAGTCTTTCCCTCACACCTCCCTGCTAAATATATATACGCATCGTTCTGTGTGAGATATCAATAAGTTGAACCGTCTTAGTCAATGAGGCTCCTACCATACAGGCACCAGCCCTGGCGTCTCTTTTTCCCTTCATTTTAACCATGGGAGCCAAAATAACTGGGAACTCTAATGATTGTTTTTTTTTTATTTTTTTAACTGTGTAATACTTAGGAAATACAGTGACAAATGACAGCTATTGAATAAAGAAAATTTAGTAAATGGAAATATACTGCCTTACAGGGAAGCAAATATTCACACATTTACATCTCAAGTGAAGTTAAACTCCTTGTTATAAAACATATGCAAATCCCATTTAAAGACGCTTCACAGTTTCCCAGATAACGTTACAGCAGTCCAAGAAAACGGTGCAACTTGAGTAATTTAAATGCATGTTAAATCCATCCTGTTCTGGCATTTTATTGGGAACAACAATAAAGAGGTATTTCGTCTGTTCACTAGCACATTTTTGACATCTGAGGTAGCAAGAGAACTAGTACGCCAGCCACGTCCTCCCTGCACCCCATGTACTTGCGCGTGTACACACACACACACAGACACACACACACACAGACACACACACACCTTCTCTGATATTTCTTTCACTTGTTACTGGGCAGTCACTGAAAGCTCAGCCTAACAGCATTGCCTGCTCCATTCCCTGACAGATGTATGCTTGTACTGTACTGCCTCACTTGTACACTTGTTACCATCTGCT
Source organism: Mormyrus iriodes (assembly GCA_011763525.2). NCBI lineage: Eukaryota > Metazoa > Chordata > Actinopteri > Osteoglossiformes > Mormyridae > Mormyrus > Mormyrus iriodes. The sequence goes on along the minus strand of JAAGVU020000038.1, from coordinate 5,365,387 downwards.
AAATAAATAAATGTAATTGCAAGGTGGATGGATACGTGTGCTTGCGAGTGTGTATGTGTGTGAAGTACAGGCAATGATGAATAATAATAACTGTTCGCTGTGCGTGTGCGTATATATGTTTTTGTGTATGTTTGGGGAATAAAAAGAATTTTGTTTTTATTCAGATCAGTCTCTTGGTTCTCTCGGGGAAGTGTGCAGGATGGTGTTGCCTGACACTATTTTTAGTTTGCCGCCTACAAAGCTGTTTGAGCGCCTTGCTGCAAAGGAAGAGAGAACATCCATCGGTGCAGCACTTACCTGCAGGGCAGCGATTGGCAGTGGGTAACAAAGACAGCAGAGCAGCGGAATACCGTTTCCTGAGGGTGTCCTTCCTGCCTAATAACAGGGAGTAACTCTATGTGCTATTTGGTGCAACAGCGTGCCTTGAGAAAAAGGCAACAGGCTGAAGATTGCTGGATTTTTACATGCAGGTGTGGGGAGGCCGAGGCAGTGCAGTGACACCGGCTGGGGGCTTACAGTCCCAATTTATCATATTGCTTTTCCTTAAAAAATATCCCTTTCCTAGTGCATGTGGAGTGATTGAGTGATGCATCATAAATAAGAGAATAATGCTCGAATAAAAGCAGAGGCTTCTGTGAGCAAAGGAATGAGGAGACGTGCTTTGCGGCTGCAAGGCCGTGTGCTCGAAAATGCTGTCATCATGGACATTTTACTAGATATAAACATGCCATTAGTGAATTCAATCAGTATTCTTAATCTCACACTTCCCGCAATAAATGTGACATTATGTAGCGAAATGGATATAAATCACAAATAATGCATCATTGAACAATAAAGCAAACGCATACAGACTGCTTATTCAGTTCCATTTCAAAATCTGAGCGATTTCTTTTGGGGAGGGGTATGCATATTGTGGCCCAAAAACAGAGCTATCAAGTGATACCAGCATATTCACAGAAAACTTTAATTATGCCACTACAAAGGTACGAGAATTTAGATCAGCAAAAAGAGCTGGGGGGGTTTAAATGACCACCCTCTGCCTAGTAAGAGAGGTTAACAAAATCAAACAGAAAAGGATATGTCTACTTAGATAAGAATAGCTTCTCCCATCTAGCAAATATGCTGGTAAAGTCAGGTTCCCTAGCAACGCGACCCATGAACATTGTTTTAGAATTGGTTGTATTACATAACAATACAAAAAACTTTTGGGTTATTAATATTAATGAAATACAATCTTATTCATCGTCTTGCAACTTTCGAAGCACTTTTGTACCATGCTAGAATCAATACCTTTTTAGCAATTTCAATTAATTTTTTTGTTAGGGTTATTCAGACATTAGCACCGAACACTGACAAAATAAAAACACAGTTTTGACACACTTTTCTGTAAGAACACATTTATCCATCCATCCAGACTGCAATTATGGAAGGGCTGTGGTAAACCTGCGGCCTATACCCAGATGGACAGGGCACGTGGCTGAGGGCACCAGGGCCTTTCTCAAGGGGCTAACAGTGACAGCACTTAGCCAGCCTCTGAATTTGAACTGTCAGTTTCTCGATCACAGAGAGGAGTCCTGTTAGGCAGCTGGCCACGTAGGACTCTATGACCCGGGCCTCTATGGGCCTGCGCTGCGCCTCACCCTGGGGAAACCATCAACTCGACACGGATGAAGCTGAGCAATGGCCATCGGACCATCCTATCAGCAACCCCACCTCAACCCTAATTGTGTGAGAGGGAGCCCACAGGCAGTCCCTCTCAGCTCACGGATCATAAACCCATCCTGCCCTCTCCCCTTCCCTTCCTGTTCCAGGTCCCAAATGGTCACACAGAAAGCCAAAATAAGGAAAGATTGTGTGATGTTAATGTAATCAGTGTACACACTCATGCTTGGTCTCATTTGAATGGTCTGAGTCTTAACCCAATATATCATAATATTATGAAGGTTTATACCGGCCGAGCCTCTGAGGAGCGCAATAGCTGAGTTACGGTGAATACTGGCCAAGCCTCTGGGGTGCACACAAGCTGAGTTACGGTGAATACCGGCCGAGCCTCTGAGGCGCACACAAGCTGAGTTACGGTGAATACCGGCC
>JAAGVU020000038.1:5350656-5363196 GCA_011763525.2 Mormyrus iriodes | reverse complement strand
AGGCGCACACAAGCTGAGTTACGGTGAATACCGGCCGAGCCTCTGAGGCGCACACAAGCTGAGTTACGGTGAATACCAGCTCAGCTTCTGAGAAGTTATATGAATCTCCGGGCCCGAATGGTCACCTAAGCTGACACTATGTTAGTGCAGCAATTCCTCAACCTCTGAACCGAGCCCTCCATAGCAGATCCGCGGATTGCCCTATTGGCTGAGGCGAATCCAATGTACTCCACCATTCAGGATAAATGGGAGTTCAGCTGTAGGAAGGAAAGCACAGAAGCTATCTGAATAACAGATACCATGAATAAAACATTGTAAACAAGTCTTTGTTTAAAATGGAGTCAGATATGGTTATACTTTGCTTTAAAGGGTTAGGTAACTTTCAGGTTCGCTCAGAAGGACCGACGCGCATTCAGAGCCTTCCGCTGTTTATTTGGATTCCGTCGTTGGGCCAGTGGGCAGCCCCCTACAGTCCTCACCCACACAGCCACACATAACCGCAATATCTTTTAATTCATCTGTAATAATAGCCTTGAAGTCAAAGACTATTGATAGTATCATTTCCTTTGTACACCATGCCTTACAGTCACCTTTTCTATTCCTACGCTCTACAATATTTATGGGAGGGATTAACAAACGATCCCAAGCAGGTGGATATGATCTCATCATTAGACTCCAAGCCAAAGATAATGACGCGCGCGCACTCCTTAAGGCACCGCAGCCAAGCATGATATTACAGAATTTTCATAGGTAATACAAAAACTTTCTAAGAACTTAAATGAAAATGTACATATTATATGGTGAGTGCCTCCTGGACAGGATGTCAGTCAATCACAGGGCACACGTGATTACACATGTATCCATGCGTCCATCTTCCAACCTCTTATAGCGAATAGGGTCATTGGGGACCAGGGACCTCAAAAAGAGACTTGAAATGCGGACGCAACTTTTTACGCAAAATCCCAGATTTATCAAAGAACTTAGTTGGGAAAAAATGTGTACATTTATGGAAATATACAGAGGAGGGGGTGTACGTAACATTTTGAACAAATTGGGAAAAGACAACGCACTGTAAAGCAGGGAAAGGCAGGTAAACCAGTGAAATGACCACGAACACTGCAACTATTCATAGCTCCAACCCAAAGCCAATCTGAAAATGTTAAGGGGGATTCATCGATTCTCCGTTTATTTGTGTAAGCCAAAGCCTATATACTTGCCCTGCAGGATTTAATTTGCCATTTCAAATAATACATATTGTCAGTTCTTTCCATGAATTGAAAATGTTTTTGTCACTAGTTGTGCTGTGTGAATTAGGCGTCAAACACTGGCATGCGTGGATTCATATATATGCGTAGCTTATAGCCATGAGAGTGTCGCGAAGCAGCCGGGAGGAGCCTCACGTGGCTATGCCCCAGCATCCCTGCTGAAGAACCCCACCCAGTAAAGAGAGCCCTGTCCAGTGCTCATCCTGGGCTCCCTGGAGATTTTCATTATCAGCCATGCCTCTCCCCTGCTGTTGTGGGTAATCGCTTATTTAGCTTTCTATTTTCATTGCCTTGACACGCTGCTCGGGCGTGAGACATTCTTATTTCCTAAGAGTTAGACTGTTTTTTCTGACATATCTGCCTTCTGGCTTTTGATCCTGTTCTGTCTTTAGATTCTGAGTTTGCCTCTTATCTCCTGATCACTTGATCCTGTTCTGTCTGTAGGTTCTGAGTCTGCCTCTTAGCCCCTGATCACTCTTTGCTCCTTGCCCAATCTGCACCTGCCACTTCTCTGCTTTTTTGCCGTTTGTCTTGGTTGTTGTTTGCTCTTGCTTTTTTTGGACCTGGACCGTTCAGCCCTGCTTTTTCGTCTGGCCAATTAAAGTCCCCTGACTTTGCATCATTCCTTCGTCATGGAGACTGCGATACGGTATAATGGCATTCATGCTAGTAACCATGGAAAAATTAGAAGGGAATGAGTTTTCATGAGCCACCGAGATTTTTATTTATTCATTTACTGTTTGCACTACATGTAATGTGTTTGCACTTCCTCTGTTCTGAATTGCATGTATGTCTCTATTCTGCATAATTTTCTGTTGTATGCAAAAGAATTTCCTTCGGGACCAGTAAAGTTTGTCTTCACGACTGGCTTCTGACCCAATTTAATCTTCCATTCTTATCCCATTACGTGTTCCTGTGGGCCTAGCGTTAAGGAGACCAGCCGCTAGGACCAGACCTGTACATATGCAGGTCCTGATTATGGTTGGCTTTCTGGCAACCTTCAGCTTCTTAATGCCTGCTGTGTTGGATGGTGTAACAAAAGCCGCATGGCACATTGATCTGTCGAATGAAAGAACTATATTTGCATCAATGTTCGGTTTTCCTGTAATTGGGGCAACTGACTACACACATTGCCCTGAGAACACCTCAAATCAAATTAAGATTTTTATCAAATCCACAACAGAACAGCAAATAGCAGCTGATGCAGGCAGTGAACTGGGTGCTAATAGAGCTGCATTCTATTCATGCGGAAGGCATCTGTAATGCTGACATGATATTGACAAATATAGCAGCTTGATGGTCTGGGTCAACTCATGGTGCTTAACACATCGGTGTCTCCCGATTGCTGTGGTACAGTACCACGTTATTAGGCATCCCCCGTTATAGATGTCATACCCGTAGATGTGGGTTTGCGCCCAACAGTAGCAGCCGCACTGGCCCTGTGTACAGTAAGTCATTTCTCTGCCGCTGTCTTCGGATCCGACCACTTTGTTTTTATTTCAGGTACAGTGCGCTGTGTAGCGCTAACAGAGCACACTGCAGCAGCGACATGCTGCCATTCCGCCGACGTTTTTACATTCACCTTTATGATCACTGCATAAAGTACAAGTACTCAGACAATGAGATGCAGTTTGGCATCTAATCCAAAAGTTAGAATTAGTGCAAAAGAACTAGAAACAGCTGTACAATATATATATATTTGTGATAAATAAATAGTTAGAAATTGGAAGAATATATATTTTCTTGTTGTATATAAATGTGTTTAGGCCCCCAAATGCAATATTTTTTCTGCCTCTGCCTCGCATGATTCAAAATTTCTCTTTTTAGTTTGTTATTTACAGTTGCTATCGTCAGATTTCACAGAAAGGCTTGATTTGATATTTGGGAATGCAGCTCATTTGCATTGACCATTTATGGTTATTGTTGGGCAGCTCATTTGCATTGACCATTTATGGTTATTGTTGGGCGGCAACTGGGCGGGATCTCAGGCTCCAGCAGAAACACACATTTACAGGATGGTTCTGATATAAAAGGGGAAATTGTGTGTGTATGTGTGTGTGTGTGTGTGTGTGTGTGTGTACAGTAGGTTTTATAAATCCAAATGTTTGTGCATATGCAGTTTTCTGTATTCATTCTGTGCATTTTTTCTAGTGCTATCAACGTTAACGCGTCTGTGTTTTTGAGATTTTGTGTTAGACACAAAAACAAACTCCCAGCAACCTTGAACAGTCTACTTTTCAAAAAAAAAATATATATATAGAGGTAGGTAGAAACTAAATATATTTTTAGAGCTTTGAATGGATAATAAAAAGATCAAAGGTCACTGACTCGAGTGTCTGAGTCAGGAAGCAGCGTTGATCGCCCACACATTTGCAAATAGCGCTATTCATGAGATAACGATAAGCTAACGCGACAGTCGTTATTGGGTCAAGAAGACGTGAAAACTCCCAAAAACAGGAGCACATGTCTGGGTTCTGTTTCTACTGACTGAGGAGCTTCAACCTTTTGTGATGTGAGAGAGTTTTCATTGAGGAAATATATAATGCAATAGATATGCACACACACACACACACAAACTGCTAGTTGTTCCTTTAGCATTTTTCACCACCTGTATGGGACATTTTACAAGTATAAGACTACAAAGCAATCATTTTATTTAACTTCTGTTTCTCAAAATACATGTCATAAAATAGCTTAAAATAGTATGGATTGTATTTGCTGAAATTTTGTGGATTTTTATGTAAACTGAATGGTTATGACAATCAAAACCAAGATGTTACATTAAAAACAAGCGTGATTCCCCTTACAAGTTTGTCAAGCATCTTTGTTCCAAGACCACACATGTGTTTGCTTCATCTTCCAGAAAATACAAGCAAATAGCCTGCTATCTGTTAAACTTGATTAACCATTACTGATCACAGCCTGGGTTAATTTTTTTTAATCGATTGACACCAGAGTTTTTTTTTATGATGAAATTTATGCAAATCATGACAACTTAGGCCCCTGTGTTCCGAGCGACATAGGATAGGAGACTGGGGTACGACCTGGACAGAATGCCTGTCCAACATGCATTATGATTATTTTTTATCACTGTTGTTTCTGTCAGCAAGACAAGTGGTCTGAACAGAGAGATGGATGAGTTATTTTGATAGGCTGAGGTATTGAAGATCTCCTAAGATAGGATCCACTGTCATGTTTAGAGACAGATCCCTTATATTACCTGACATTCAGGCTAAACAGTCTATTTCCAGTCTTCAGTCTATACTGTCAGCAGAAAGAGAGTGTTTCCAGTCTTCTGAAACAAGAAGGTTTTTATGGTTTTCCCGCCTGTGACGAATTCACTATCGCTCATCACTCTGATCCTTGAATAGTGCATGCTGGATAATGTTTTTAAAATGTCCTCATATCATATCTTACACAATTGTTATAAAACAGGCACTTCCATACCTGAGCTAAGCTATAGCCTGCACTGGCTTCATGCTTTTCATAAGTTACACTAAAACAACAAAGAAACTAATTCTGTCTATTCGTTCTCTGAGATCTATTCTAACCTCTTTGGCAGGATAAATGTTTTGCATTTTGTCAAAACTTTTTTCTCAGTATCTGTTCTAATGCTGGAATAACAGCTACAGAAAAACACTTCTAGAGCTTAACATCAGGGGAATAAATAAGCACGGCCTGGGTCAGGAGGTGTCCGAGTCCTCGTACACCCAGGATTGAGTCATGTTCTCGCTGTGGTGTCACTCTGGGTACTCTGGTCTGGATCCATAGGGTAAGGAGAGGTGGTTTAGGAGACACTGTATCTTTTGATGAACTAGTGTAGTCCAAGAAAGGGAAGCCTACATAGATAAATGATTCTCAAAAACTGGGAAACAGACTCGTGTATTTCCCGTCAGACATGTTCACTTGGGACAGCAAGCAGATCCATGTGGTTGGAAAGATGCAATGGAGTTTTGTTTTTTTGTTTTTTTGGGTGCTGGAGGGGGGTTTAACAAAAAGGAGAAATGAACACAAAGGACAGTGATTTCAATTTTTAACAATGTGTCAAAGTTTGTAAATAGCAGATTCAATTCCCATAATCCCTTGCAGCCACTTCCTGTTCTCGATTTCGGATCCCCAGTTCCGCACCTGTTTCTGTACCCTAATTTACCTTGTTTCATTTAACCCGGCTGTTTCTCGTTTCCCTTGTCCTACCTAGCCCTTTCTTGTGAGATTGTAAGTGTCTCGTCCTGCATTTAAATGTCTAATCTAGTTCTGCTTTGCTGCTCGCCACGCTGGCTTATCTGACTGTTTACCACCACGTGTAGGCTTTATACTTCGCTATCTTTGCCCAGCTGCCTCCTGGTTTAGACTCTTATCCATCACTTGACCACACTCCTGTTTTTCCCCTTCACTGTACCATCGTCGGTTCACAGCATTAACCCCTTTTGTCTCACGCACCCCACAAGTGCTCGATCATTTTCTGCCCGTGACAAAAATACATGTTCTTTTTTTACAGCTTATTGTATTTTTATCTAACAAGTTTCAATCTGGAGTTAAGATGAATTTCCAATAGTCAAATAAGTACCAAGGTATCAGGATAACTTAGCGGGCTAAAGAAAAATGAAGACGTTAAGCTTTGGAGTTGGATGGGAGCTGATGGTACTTCTTGGTTAGTTTTAGCTAGCTTTGGCACATATGTGATTCCCCCAAAACAGGAAGCCACTTGTGCGTAACAGAACATCATTTCATCACAAAGGATTTTGTACATATATGCAAATAGTCGTGTACAATTGTCTTAATTTTGCATAATTGACAGATGTTGACCAAAACGGATTTTGTCGATTCCAAGTGAATTCATTTCACTCCTAAAACTATATGTAACCAAGCATCATGTCAGCCATCACATGTAAAATAGTTCACCAAACCTTCAGAATAATTCAAGCATAAACTCCATAAGTACTTTTGGTTACCTCAATACTAGTGGCAAACTGTGCCCTCTTACATTCTGCACCCTGTACAGGCTGGCAAAAAAAAATAAATACTGCATTAAAAAATTGCATGATAGAGTTACTTAAATACAAATATCTCAATTCACCCACCAACTTCAACATTTTTACAAGCCTGCTAACCATCTGTAATAATATAATAATATTCTATACAGTAATCCCTCGCTATATTGTGCTTCGACTTTCATAGCTTCACTCTATCACGGATTTTATATGCAAGCATATCTAAATATATATCGCGGATTTCTGCGGACGATGGGTCTGTTTATTTCTGATACATGCTTCCTCAGTTGGTTTGCCCTGTTGGTTTCATACACAGGACGCTATTGGCGGATGGCTGAGAAGCTACCCAATCAGAAACCAGAATGCAAATGAGCATGACTGCAGTGTTCGTATTTTAGAAATACGATACTAATATTAAAGGAATAATCATATATCTAACTGGGTAAGTAAAACAAGTGCATTACTGTATATTATAGTAAACATAAAATTTTGTTAAAATATGTATTACAATGTGTTTACAACTACGTTTTACGTATTAAAACTCTTCAATGAAATACGATACATTTGTGCGTAGTATATAAACAGTGTGTTTACATACATAATTACATACAAAACAAATCTTACCTAATATCCAAGAGAATATAAAGGGTTTATAAGGGCTTAAAATATACAAAAATAACCATATGAACATATGGTTTCTACTTCGCGGATTTTCACCTTTCACGGGGGGTTCTGGAACGCAGCCCCTGCGATAGATGAGGGATCACTGTATAATATAATACAATAATTTGCCTCACACTGCTAAGGCGTGGCACTGTAGAAATGGAAAGAAGGTGGACGATCCACTTAGTGGCCAACACAAAGGGGCAAATAAACGAGCCAGAAAAAAATAAGAATTACCTAAAGAACCCATGTGATAACACCCCTAGAGACCGGAGCAGGACTGAGAGCCAAGCAAAACTGCTCACATGCAGAAAGATGGGCATAGCGACTGACTGGGGAAATGAACAGAGACAGGCACTTAAACATATAAAATAATATTTATATATAAAAAATATATCATAGACCCTTATACCAAATATCTGGAATACGCTGTGATGTTCCCACACCCCAAAATCGCATTTTAAGTAATTGTTTTTACAATCACACCGCACTATAGCATAAGGGCACTGTAGCACAAGGGCATTCTGCCGTGCTAAGAGAATGCCGTGGGCTGAGTGAGATCACTGCAACTGCCACATTATCGTATCAGCCATCAAGAGGAGGTGTCGCTTTCAGTAAAACAGTCCCTGCAAAAATAATGTAAGAACATAGAAGCAGAAAAACAACATGTATAGCAGTAATACAGTTTACAATTGTTATACTTCATTATTTTTATATTAGAAAATGCATTGACTTCATCATGAAATTACTCAGAAGGCCCTGAAAGATGACTGCACAGTAGGCCACATGATTTTAGCCATTCTTTGCGTTTCCGTGTTACATAGTGCTGAGAGATACTGCACATGCTCCTTTCTGGTGGTGCTGGAGCTGAAGGAATGTCATCCAAGCAGGCAGCAGAAACACCCTCAGTCCACTTCAGCAAGCGGTCCAAACTCCTCTGGAATGTGACAGGGGTCCCATTTAATCCAAATGGCAGAACAGAAAACTTGGAGTGCCCAAAGTGTGTTCTAATGCCATCAACTCCCTGCTTTCCTTCGTAAATGATACCTCCTAGTAACCCTTGTAGAGGTAACGTGCGCCAAGGTACCTTCCCCAACTCAACCATCTACCCAGGGCATCAGATATGGATCAAATTTACTGGCACCAATCAGTTTCCTAATGTCCGGACTGAACCTCACACCACCATCTTTCAGCACTAAGACGACTAAACTATAGCCTTTTTTTAATGATGGATGACTTGATCACTCCCAGGTTCTGTATCATGTCCAGCTCTTCTTTCAGTACTGGCACTAGTCATTCTGCCCACCTGAAAAACAGGCTGTCGCATGGGCTTGGAATCTTTGAGGGAGATTTGGCGCTTCCCTGTGTCTGCTCTCCCCAAATCTATCAGTGTAGAGTCCTTCTGGCAGACACCTCAGCACTTCTCTCTTACGAGTGTCCCAAATCCAGCTCATTCCCCCTGCACACTCAGGAAAACCTGCTCATCGACTTCCTCTTCCTTCACAGCTCAGGTGTAGAGGCTTTGGGTGCTTGTTGGGTTTCCACAGCATGCCATTTCTTTAGACATTTAAGGTCTGCAATAGCTGTCTAATCGTATGTCATGGGACCCACTCTTCTCTTGACCTAGTATGAACCCTGCTATTTTGCAACTAATTTCTTTTCTGAAATTGGAAAAGTAGACATCAAATGCTGAAACTGAGAATTTTGATACAGGCAAGATCAAGAACTATACTACATCTAGCCACAAAGTAAACGAACAGTAAAAATAGAACTAAGGCTGCATGGGGATTGAGCAGGGAACAGAAGAGTGTAACACAGGAGGAAACACAGCATCAATGACAATGACCGACTGTGGAAAGAGCGAGGACAGGCACATGTATACATGGATAACAAGGGTAAGACAAGCGACAGGTGTGGACCAGTACAATTACTAGAAAGAAGCACAGGTGAGGGAAATCAATAGAAAGAATCAAAGATCAGGGGCGGCTGTACAAGGGTAACTGAACAAGACTACAAGCAGGGAGCAAAAACAAGGAACTGTAAGTGAAACACACAAGTACATGAGAAACAAACACAGAACAAATGTTATAACTAGTTCAGGCTGACCTCAAACCCACAACAGAAGGGGAGTCTGGACAAGGACCAACCACCTAGCCCATTAAGCTGCATGGCGGCCGGGGCAACAAGGAAAGACTAGGATCTCCAGTGACATCTGCTGCCAAAAGAGGGGAACACAGACATACCAAAAGGGCAGGACAGGGACCAATCCTGACAGAGGGTAGATTACTGGGTCACTCCCATTCCCACACGACACAAAGACAGTAAATTAGCAATAGAAAAATGGCTGTCAGAGTTACTGGGAATGGGGTATGTGTAGCCCCTGAAGGGTCTGATTATCTAGCTGCAGATCTCTGGGGCAGTGACATTTTTGTCATTTAAATATGTGCAAAGAATATTTTCAGACCCTCCCCTCCTCTGTTAAAACAGACGGCGTTTGACACTGAAAAGTACAGACAAAAAACCTGCAACCTGAAAAACCCCACATTGAAAAAAACCAAACACACCTACTTTATATATACACACGTAAAATTTAGCCCCATAGAAATCCAGCTTCGTGATACAAGCCCCAGGTCAGAGCCAGAGATGGAGACAGAATCCCAATCTGAAGGCATAGGTGGAGCTCAGTGGGCATACAAAGGGCAACCCAAGGACAAGACAAAATCTGAGTTTAAGGACGAGAATGGAAAACACAAAACAGCCAGACAGAGAGGGCAGAAACCATAAGGGAACTGCTTGAACTGACAGTGAACTGAAGATCTCGCATCTGGAAGACACTCCTAATGCATTTAAGTAGAGGGGATAGTTAGAAAAGCACAACAACGGCTGGGAAGGGGCATGGCCCCAAATAAGATCCTCCGGTGATTAAGATACGGGCAGAACAGGGCTTCCCTGACTAGGCAGGCTTTGCAGACGGAAATCCCAGGGGGAGGCATGGTTATGACAGAGTGCCTACGTTAAAGTAGTAATGTCAACAGGGCTCCCCTCAGCTGGTCAATGACAAAAGGGCAGCACACAGCAAAGCATACAGAAACTGCTGGAGAGAGCACAGATTTCCAGCCAACGTACTGCACATGCAACTACCTCAACATACCTGTCCCTCATTATTAGGCCAAACTTCCTTACCTAGATGCCCACAACATGAATCCTTGAAAACACTGTAAAAGAAAAATGGAAGAGGGGAAGTTACAAGCTATAGAGAAAAAAAGCTTATTCTCAAGGTTTGCACAGGCAAGGACAGCAGGAATCTCACGGGAGACAGGATGCAAGAGTGAATGTATAATTAAATAAGACCATAACAAAGCAGCAGGCACAGCCCAGAACAGGCCGGAAGTAAAAGCAAACTCACAAAAAACAATCAGCCAACAATGGAGCCACCTGAGCTTGAACCAGTAATGCAGCAATCAAGGATGCACTAGGGCTGAGCACTGAAAACCAGACCCCAGAGAAAAGAGAGACTCAAACTTAAACAGGGAACCACACAGGTGGAACACATGAAGACTGAGTAGGGGTGCCATAATGGGGACGCACACTGGGAGAGAGTGAAAGACCAGCAGTCCCTCACAGAAAGCTTAGTGTGTTAGGGTGACCAGGTAACCCAGGACGGCATTTGTAAAGTGCCATTTCAATTGAAAGCACCTGGATTTCACTCAAGTTATGAGCGCTTGCTTTGTGCTGATTGGTCTGTTTCCTATAATCATACATGTGTCACTAATGTTAATCTGAAACCAGACAAGTCAAAGCACAAGAAGAACTGAATTGTTTAGCCAAGGCCAGGAGCCTTTCAGTTTCAAAGTGTTTTGTAAAACCTGAAGCAGCTCAAAGTGTCCTCTCTGACATGGATTATCTGGTCACCCTGTTAGTATAGAGAATAATGGAAATGCCTGACAATGAGCTACTGGATGAAGGGTATTTAAAGGATTGCAGGGAAGAACAAGGCACAGGTGTCTTCAATAGTCCAGACAAGAAGGAAAGTACAGGATGACTGCTTTCTTGGAAGAGCCGGTAAGTACAGTTGTGCCTGCCTTTACACACACATGAACTTTAATGACATCCCATTCTTAATACATCGGCTTTAATATGGAGTTGCCCCCCCCCCTTTGCAGCTATAACAGCTTCAGCTCTTCTGGGAAAGCTTTCCACAAGGTTTATGAGTGTGTTAATGGGAATATTTTGACCATTCTTCCAGGAGAGCATTTGTGAAATCAGGCACTGATGTTGGCCTGGCCCACAGTCTCCACTGATGGTACTCCAGAAAAGTGTTTTTTTTTATTATTATTTTCTAACACTTTTTACTAATTTTTACAAAGGCTGGCAATACTAGTGGAGGGCACTGTATATTCCGTGTTATTTCTACATATTATTTTCTTTATAAAGAGAACCCAGATCTCTTAAATAATAACAAACACACATTCTGACTACATCTTTAGCAACTTTTAACAACTTTTACATCATGCTACCATAATTTTTAATACATATTCTGTTTCAAATGCTTCACATGCCATTAACCATATTTATGCGTACTGATTAGACATCAACATTTTTGAAGCCTTGAGATTAATATAAAAAGAAACTGAAAAATAAGACTGAAAATTAAATTCTAATTAAACATACAAATACAAAGTAAATCCCTTAAATTAAGCATTTTAAATTGTAAGTACTGTGACTGGTTGTCTATCACTTTGTAAGGAATTACAAAAGGTCCAAAAACAATTAAGAGAGGGGAGACTGATTGGCAGAAAAGTAATTATGAGATGGAAACTAAAGTGCATGTCCGATTATGCAAAACACACATACATTTAAGGTAGTAATCAACGCTAATTAAAAGTGTAACAATGTTTTTTTATTAGACTTTTAATTAGGAGGTGGTTAGAAGGAATAAATATGTAATATTTCTCAGATATAGTTTCAGAATAATACAAAATAGATTTCTACAGGGACATGTATTAATTAAATGCTAATGAATGCTTATTAATTGCATATTGCCCATCAATTCGATCTTATTTGTATAGTGCATTTTTACAACTTCACATTGTCTCAAAGTGCTATACATTGTCCCTGCCCATGAGAGTGGCAGGGTTATCAAAGTGTGCCTTCATGAGTAACGCAGTTACTTTAAGCTAGTACTTTTAGAAAATTTTAAAATGATACAATCAAACTTAAATACTATCATAAACAAATTTTTAGCTTTTGTGTATTGCATGCAGGAGATAGACGGGTCACAACACATTTACTTGGTTTATGCATTTCAAGACTGTGCGTGGGGAAGGGTCATGCATATATTACATTGTAGGGACCAAATGTGCCCCCCCATTCAATTTTATAAAAATCAGTGACCTGCAATCAAAAAATTAGAAATGTCAATAGTCTTATATTTTGTTTGGTTACTTATGGTTAAGGTTAGGGCTGAGTCGGGGTTAAGGTTGTCATTGCTGGGATTAGGGTGATACCCCTAGAAATGAATGGAGAGTCCCCATAAAGGTGTGTTGTAGTTAATGTTTATTTCCCCTTGTCATTAGCAGCTGATAATAGGTACCTGATTCATTACGGTTAGGGCAAATCAC
>JAAGVU020000038.1:5321043-5339013 GCA_011763525.2 Mormyrus iriodes | reverse complement strand
TCTACAAGTGGAAATGGCAGTAAACTGTTGTTTGGTATATTAATTTTAGATTTAAGAACAGACTTTAATTGGAGGTATGAAGGTAATGCTCTTTCCCAATGTTATACCTTTGATCTAATTGCTGGAAGGTGATACATGTGTTATTCTCAAAAAGGTGGTGCAGGTGTGTGATGCCCTTTTGTTTCCAGGTACTAAAGAAAAGTGGAATTTAGTTGAGTGTAAAGTCAGGGTTGTTCCAGATTGGGGTGTATTTACAGGGTTTTATTGTAAATTTGAAGATGTTGCTGATTTCCCACCAGGCTGTTAAGGTTGTTGAAATTACTCTATTGTTAAAGCAGTTATTATGTTTTATTGAAGTGTTTAGATATGGTGGATCAGAAATTGGTATTTCTATGCATTCTGATTGTTCTATTTCTAACCATAAATTATTCTGTTGGTTGGGGTGAATCTAGTTGTGCATGTATTTTAGTTGATTTGCTAGGTAGCAATTTTGAAAATTTGGGGCTTCTAGTCTGCCTTGATTTTTGTGTTTCTGTAATGTTGCCAATTTGATTGGGGGTGTTTTATTTTTCCAATAAACTTTGGTTATTATGGAATTTAATGAGTTAAACCAATTTGCTGTGGGTTGAATTGGGATCATTGTAAAAAGGTAGTTGACTTTTGGTAATATGATCATTTTTATAGTTGCTATTCTATCGATTTAAGGAGAAAAGTAAGTTTGTCCATCGGTTTAAATCATCTTCAATTCTTTTTAATAATGAGGTGAAATTCAGCTGGAATAACACAAGAGGCTGGCAGAGATGTGTATGCCTGGGTATCTGATGTTGCCAGTGGGGATGGGGACAGCTGAGTTTTGAGCTGCAGCATTCCAGTATTCACCATGTATGGGTAGAATTGTGGATTTTGTCCAGTTTATGGAGTAGTCAGAGACTGCGGAGAATGAGTCAATAAGCTTGATAACTTCTTGCAGAGATTTTGATGGATCTTGCAGATAGAGGAATATATCACCTGAGTAGATCCTGATCTTGTGGTTGGTGCTGAGGATTTGGATTTTGATAGTGTTGAGCTCAAGCTTGTTAAGAGCGTAGCATGTTACAGGTCCATCGACCTCTGTTTGGTAGGTCTTCATGTTAGACGTCAGGCCTATGACACTGATGCCATCTGGAAACATTAGGACTTTGGTAGATTTTATAGTGCTTTCCATAAAGGGAGCAGAGGAAAGGAGAAAGAAGGCAGCTGGATGCACGGGGAATCAGACAAGTGGGATCCCGCTGTCACATGCCCCTTCCTCCTGTTAATAAGCTGGTAATGCACTGGTGCTGAGTGGTGCTGGGGCTATGGGGAGCTAAGGCTCATTTAACGTGAAGCATATTTGGGGTCAGATCTGAGGAACCTTGGGTCCTTAGCAAATTATAATGTGCTACTACTGTACATTTTTGTTCCTCCTGTGGAGAAACCTTGCGTTTGTGAAAGGCACTATATCAATATAAATGTGTATAATAATAATAATATTATTATTATTATTATTATTATTATTATTATTATTATAAATGGTCTTCTTGGGCAGGAATGTTATGTCAGTATATTCATCAATACTATTGCATTAGTCTTCTATTACCTTGGATTGGGCTAGGGTTAAAAATCAGCCCTGGACCTTAAATTTATACGGGGGAGGGTTCCCTCATGATAAATTTTGGTGCCTGACAAAATGATTTGCGTAAGATGGCAAAATCAGCCAAAAACATGCAAAATGTGAGATTTGAAATCTATACAAAACCGTGGGGTTAGAGAAAGCAGCACACTGGCAGGCAAACCCATCAGCCTCCTGGGAAAACATATAGTACGCCTGATGGCCAGTCTGGGCCTATGGGGAATCCGAGCAGCCAGACATACAGTACGCCTGATGGCCTGTCTGGGCCTATGGGGAACCCGAGCAGCCAGACGCACAGTACGCCCGATGGCCCGTCTGGGCCTATGGGGAACCCGAACACCCAGACGCACAGTACGCCCGATGGCCCGTCTGGGCCTATGGGGAACCCGAGCAGCCAGACGCACAGTACGCCTGATGGCCCATCTGGGCCTATGTGGAACCTGAGCAGCCAGACGCACAGTACGCCTGATGGCCCATCTGGGCCTATGTGGAACCCGAGCAGCCAGACGTACAGTACGCCTGGGAACCTGAGCAGCCATTCCGCTTTACTCAGAAGTCCATCGCCAGCTGATGGCCGTAGTTCCAATGTCTGTTTGAAAGTGGGTACACGTATGATCATAGCGCTGATGCAGTTGCTAACACGTGTGGGGAAAATGGAAGAAGGCCCCGCTAATGTTAGTGTAGACATTACTTTTCCCCTATGTGGGCCAGCTGATCAGCTGACCGCTCCTAGGGCGATCTCATGGATGAGGAATGAATACAGATTTCACATGAAAATCTGTAAAAAGCTCATGACTTGCACGATGCTATCCATGCACCCAAAGGCCTGTTTACCATGGTTTCACTAGTGATGGGGGCAGTGTCCTGTGGGTCTTTTTATCAGACTATATATCAAGTTCCCACAAAAGGCTTACTAATGTTTCAGACAGGATGGGATACATTTTTTTTCTCACTCTCATTCTGCATTAGACTGACGTCCCATCCGGATTGTGTCCTGCCCCCCGCCACTGCCTGGTATATGCTTCAACCCCCCCCCCCACCCACTCCTGCAGCCATGACCAGCATTACCAGCTGAAGTTCAGTTATTAGCATTTTATAAGGAAATTAGTAAAATCTGGTGGTATATTAATTGGTTTCTTTTTTTATTAACTTAAATTTGATGTTTTGTTTGCATATAAACTGTGAGAGAGAGAAATTTCAATGTACTACAGCTTCATCAACTGCAATTTAGCAATCACAAAGGAACGCCCACGTTTGGGATTTGAAAACCTTCCAGAAGATAGTATCACATGAAGTTGTGTACACCCACTTTTGCTTATAGTAGGTCATGGGGGGGGGGGGCTATTCGATCCTGGACCATTAAAACCACTGCAAAGGAATATAGGCACGGTTTACTGTTCTGAATAGTGGTATTAAAATAGTAATAATAAAAAACAAATAATAATAATAATAATAATAATAATAATAATCTGAGCATTTCATGGCAGTTGAAGACTGATAACGTTATTTAGGGTCAGACTTATTTTTAAGGCACTCAAAGATGAAATTCAGTTCAACCTTCACTGTGATGCAGGTCAGTCAGCATTGGTAAATTTACATAAAAATGGCCTCTGTCTTTCTATAATAGCATACAGTGTTCGAAAGATGCTTTCTCCTGTTTGTTCCTGTACACTTCCAGCACCCCCAGAACAACAAATATGAGTTTAAGTATCAATTACACACTCTACACCTACACACAAAAATCCAATCCCCTCTGAACAGTGCACCCACACACTGCAAGCGCAAATTATATCACAACCCATGAACACTCCTCGTGCTTTAAGCTGCCCTGCAATAACATTCCTGGGGCTTATGGGGGATTTGCACCATGGGGGGGTACTTATTCCTAAAATATGTAAACAGAATATATTTTTAAAAATAGCATGATGGGGTCAAAAATGAGAGGGGGCAGCAAAATCTCGGAATAAAAGCTAGGATAACAAAACAGAATTTCTAATTTTAGCAGTTAAAATTCTCCTTAGGGACTCCCTCTGTTCTGAAACGCGGCGGCGAAGCGCCCATGAACACGTGTTCATTACGCCTTATCCCGCCTGAGCCTCTGCTTTATGTTGTGTTATTTCAGTGTAAATTATGTTTATATATCTGTTTATATATATATATATATATATATATAAAACTGAAAAAGGCTACGCTTCCTGGGTATGCATTCGTGTTATAGACCTGATGTAATCTGCTTTTAAAATCTGCTAAATTCAAGGATGCAAATAATAAAAGTAAATTATAAGAAACAATTATGCCTGTGATAGCAGGAAAATGTCTGGTTCACAAGAATCGTGCAGTAAAATGCAAAAAATCTGGTCAGTCTAATTTTGCCAGCGTTTCCAAATGTTGCCTTCTGTCCTCAGCATTTGCTTACACACACACTGAAATCCATTCTTACACCAGTATGTCCCCTGATAGGATGCTAGAAGAAATTCAGTCAAATATTCCATAATTCAATATGCTGCCATCTTCTTTCAATTAATGGTCATGTGCAGCTCGTCCCTCACTTCCAACCGAACTGCTAGGACTGTCGCATAGTCATAGAAGACCTTTCAATTTTTAATAAATTAAAGATGCACAAAAAAAAATCCCCAACTGTTTGCGACAATTTGGTCAGTCTAATACCATTTCTGAGACTGTGATTTTATCTGCCACACGGTTGTCCTAAAATTTGAAAACCTGTGATTGATTAGCTGATGTTTAAAAGTTAATGGCTTCTCTTAAATCCCAGCTGGATGATTTTTCTTCAGGCTAATGGTGCAGGTCCCGCAAAATTAACCGTCTGCTATGTCCAGAATGCTACTCTGTGCTCTTGTGAATCAGAATCATTCTTGATATTTATACTCGTAAGTGTCATTTGTACGCTCTCAGATCTGCTACTGCCAGGGTGTAATGCATCATCAAAATTCTGCAAATAATTTAATTTGGGAATCTCTTGGAAACAAACCCTGCGTATTTGGGAAACGAGTATCACTATTGCCGACCACTGCTGCCGTGTCTCTGCTCCTGGGAGCAGTTTGTGAACAGATTTTTCACCATGTGGTTAGGCAGCTGGGCCAGAAGTCTTGTAAACATACGTCCTTTAGTGCACTTAAGTGCATATAGTTTGTTTTGTCTACAAAAATGTTCTACATTATGTTATCAAGTAAACCGTTAATATGATGCATTACCAGAAACAGAAATGAAATGTCACCTACATGCCCCATCCTCTTAGATATGGGTGTTATGATAGTTTGTGGTTTAGGCCGTTCCGTTTCTCTGTTAAGTGACTGCAGGTGTTTGGAAGTAGTGCTATTTTGTTTGTGCAGGGCCTGATGGGATTCTAAATACCTTCTGAGATGCACTACTTACCAGTGAACATGGTTGTCATTGCCTTTGACATTTTTAGTATCGTGAGGTGGATGGTGAGCTAATGCATAATATTTACATGTGACTGAATTCCAGAGAGAGAAACTGATTCTCAACCAGAATACTGAGGATGTTCAGCACCGTAACTGACGGTGTTTCTCTATTAGGAAGCAGCCAGCACATTAGCACTGTGGTGTGCAGTACCGGCCAGCCTCAGCACGTCCCCTACCTTTCTCTGCTGTTAGAAGGCTCTCGTTGTCTTGAGTGTTTGATTGCCACACAAACTACACAATGTTTAGTATCTCTCTAGGTTAACTATAGGTTAGCTATAATATTGTTTAAATGTGTACAAAAATCTGTAGAAAATGCATTAAATTTGTCAAAACCTAGGTGATTCCTGGCTACAGCAGGTTCAGCTATTTAAAGTGGACAAAATAAAGGACAGGTCTGCTTTTATTAGTCACCATTTGTCATATTGTTTTTGTTTATGCCCTAAAAGTCTTACATATTGTCATGTCAATGTTTATACTGTTGTAAGTGGAATTAGAACTGATTCATGATTTTGAAATGCCATATATTTTGTATATGTTTTTCGAAGGATCAGTATTTTAGTGTCTGAAATCTTTGACCAAAAGGCATAGTGAAAGTCATATTTGAGGTGCATCATCTGCTTAATCATTTTTAACTCAAAATGACCCTTCAGAAGAATGCTCCTCAGTTCTACTGCATTTTAATCAACAGATGCATAAAAAGATAATAGAGAAATTTAAATGGACTGGAAGGCTAACATAAAACGCTGAGCATTCTCAGAAAATGCCTCTCCTCTGGGACTCATTGTCACAATGTTGAAAATCATTGCAAACTTTCATATGTAATGTCTCAAATTCTGTTGGCTATGTCAGGATCCGTTCCTGAGGTCTGCTTTGATTTTATTCCTTCCTCACTCTCACTGTCACTCAGAGAAGTGCCTCTTGGTGACTGTAAGACAGCTAAAACTAAGAAAAGAAATCATGTCATAAACTAATACAAATGAGGGGAAAAAACCCAAAAGTAAAAAGTTCTGTAAATAAAAATGTACCATATCTGGTATAATGTCCATTCACCTAGTGTTTATAAATTTCTGCAGAGACGCAGCATGCGTTTTAATATTGTTATGTCCTCGTCAAGTAGCAGAGTTGATCTCACAGATGACCTAGCGATGCATAGCTATGTGTGGAGTATGATTGACCAAAAAATGAGCTGAATGACGGACAGTGTTTAGAGACAGAAGCAGGGACATGACACAAGTTGCGTTGAGCTCTTTAATGAGGCGTGCATGGCAGAGTACACCGCTATGATCTACAAAACTCCAGTGAAGCAGGACAGTAACTAGACACAGACATAAACAGTAAGACTGTTTCAAAATATTGGCTACATGCGCACACCTTCATCACAGTAACATGATCTAATTGGTCCGAATAGCAAAACCTCAATAAAACATTAATTATTGAAGCTTCACCACTAGGGGCCCATTAAGCCAAAAACCGCTTTACGATATATTGTATTCTACCCTACTTTTGTGTCATCTCCTTTTCAAACTAGTTAGCTACAAAACAAACACATTCGCATTTCCTGTCGGTTTCCTCCTAGAGGCTATAGAAATGCATTAGGGTTAAATGGCACCTATAAATTATGACAGTTCAGGAAAAGTGAGCATGCTTGTGAAGCACTCTACTTCAACCAAACGCACAGTTAATGCAGATATATACATTGGCCCAGTGACAGAATCCAACTGGGCAGCTAAAAGCTCTGGCTGCTTGTACACCTGCTCTTCCCCTCCAAAAACAACGCTTACTCTTTAAAGCAAACTGAATTAAATCTGACTCCACCTTACTTTACATTTGCTTACGGTTTGCTATGGAATAGGTGATCTCCCATTAATGGAGACTGTTTGGATTACTTCCAGGTTGTTCTTACGTATACTGTCATGACACAGCTCTGGGACCAATGCACACGTCCATCAAGCTGATGGACAGATGGGTAGGTGTTCTGTGCAGCACCTTAGACAGTATCCATCTGTCAAAGTTCAGTGTTGTGGACAGTCAGCCAGCAAACTGCCACTGAACCTCACTCACAATGACGCGTGACTGGAGGTTCCTGGATTACACCAGGAAAAGTGATGTCCACAGCACCACAGCCCCCTTATAAAGAGCTTCACAGACTAGGATTGAGAAGGACTTCAACCTATTGCTTGGTAACACTGATTGTAGTCCTGCAATTCTATGGGTTGGGACTCAGAAGGGTGCTGGTTCACATCCTGTGGTTGGCAGAGTGTTCCCATCTTTGGGCATTTGAGCAAAGGCCTTAACCCCAATTACTTCAACTGGCTGACCACACTGTCTCCTCCATGTCAGTTTCGTGCGTTGGCCTCCTGGGATGCTTTTCCAGCCGTCCTGAAGGAGGTCCCACATACATGCTGAGCCCTCATCGGCTGCTTTTCCTTCACTCTCTGGTCAAACTCCTACAAAACCATTTATACTGTGTTTAAGTCAGGTGGCTAGTGACACTATAGCTCTCCATTGTAGGCAATTTGGCATGTTCAAACTTTTGACTGGTACTGTTCATCTAGTCTGAGTGGCCTTTAATGGCATTTCTTCACTGCCACCAAGAACTGAGCCGTACCCGAGCCGAACCGCGAAGAGATGGTTTCCCATCGTAAGTATGTGAGCCGTACCCGAGCCGAACCTGCACAGATATGGCCCCGCTTACTAGCAGGTTTGGTAGAGTGACTAATCCGAGCTGGTTGCATCACCACCTTCGGATAGGTCAAAATCGAGAGAGCAAACCAGTGATCTGCGTCGATATGCATGGATTATCAGAAGGAAAAAAGACATTCTATATATTATTCGTTATTAGTAGTATCGTACATCACATATTAAAAGTACAACTCAAAACCTGAAAATTTCCAACTTTCCAATTTCCAACATTTGAACAAGTACTATAGAACTGCTGAATGGAATGGATTCATATTGCAAATTTACACAAGCTAATGCTAATTCCCCTAGCGTTTGATGCTAACATAACACGGCGAGTCTCACGCACCTGCTAGCAGAAATTAGCACACAGTAAATCATGATGTACGCTGTGTGAACAGTCAGTAAGCGTCTCTTTGGTTTAACGTCACTGTTGCTCTCCAAACCCAGCAACACCTTTACCGAGCCGACCCTCCTGCAGTGGAAAACCAAAGCGAGCTGGAACCACGCTGTAACTGGTCTCTTTTCATGGTACAAGTCAGGTACAGCCTGGTTCCTGTATGCCAGTGCAAAAGCGCCATTAATTATTGAACTACATTACACATACAGCCATCGAAAAAAATTAAGAGTCCACAGCACATTTTTTGCTTCATTCATTTCTCAGTTTATGGGTTTTCCGTCTGTATAAAATATACATTTTATATTTTATACCTACCATAGATGAAGAGTATTTGCGTGAGAGATCTGGCTATAGATTATTACGTAGTACCAGGTGGGAACGCTGGGCCCAGTGTCTCACTGACTACCCTGCGGCCTGCTCTTTAAGTAACCAAGTGACACTCCATTCTTTTGAAAATGGAAATATTACTCGATTACTGACCAAATGTTGTAACTCTAATAATTTTTAGGGATTTTGTAACAATTTTTGTAATCATTGTCTATGATTATCTTTTTGAAAGTTCATTAATATATTATTCAGCAGCTAGATTTCCAAATTATTTTGAATTTTTATCATGGGATTGTTGACCCTCTTTGAGCCCCAAAGGGGCCGAGCCTCCCAACAAGGCAAGATATAGTGCAGCTGGAAAGTGGTACAAATTCCCTAACTTTCTGTATCTCTTTAAAGTGCGATATCTCGTTTTAGACCAACTTACCCGTAGCACTGAGATCATCCAAATGAGACCAAACATTTGTGTATCAGTTGCATTGACATTAAACAGTGAGTGAAACATTCAGGAATTCTGTGTTGACTTTGGGTGACCTGGGACAGGGGGCAGAGAAGCAGGGGAATGGACGGAGAGGTAAATCATTTTAGGGGCAGGGAGTCTGTGAGAGTCTGCTGGTGGGTAATATTCTTCTCCGTGGGCGGTGAGCTGAGATCACCAAAATGAGTGGGTTTAGCCCTGGGTTTAGCTTGGTCCTTTCGCCTTATGGTGAATAACCGCTCCGCCCCAGCGGGGTCCTATGAGGCAAGGAGCCTTATAACACATGCCAGCGTCGTCGTCTTAAGTTCTATTTAAGGCTACTCTACACAATATACGGGGCTCACAGAAAGTCTTGGGACGCTTGCTTAATTCTCTAAAAACGTTGAAAATTTATTGGTGTCATAACAAAAGTCCATTGAGACGAACAAATGTTTAAAATATCATCTGTACATATCTTCTGCACAGACATTTTATTTTTATTAAGTGTCATAATTTTTTGATGGACTTATTCAGTTCTTATGTTCTTACCATTTCGCTGTTCATTGCAATTGTAGCCATTGGCTCCCAAAGGGACACTAAACACAAATGTTTGGTGTTTTATGTTATTGCAAAGGTGTTACTAATTACAAAGCACCCAGTGAAACTGACTGTCAATGACCTTTTTAATTCAGAAATACTCTGTTAGAGCTATAATTTGGGTTTCCGTTTATCACTACTTGATATGAATGTTTTACTTAAAACTTCTGCGTGTTTGTGATATATATTTTTTGGTGAACAAATGAATAAAATAATGATTTTTGTTTTAAAAACCAATAAATTTGCGGCATTTTCCCTGAATTAAGTAGGTGTCCCAACACTTTCTGTGAGCCCTGTACACATATCCCTCACACTCTTTATGAATGTTCCTGTACACATAACCCTCACACTCTTTATGAATGTTCCTGTACACATATCCCTCACACTCTTTATGAATGTTCCTGTACACATAACCCTTACACTCTTTATGAATGTTCCTGTACACATATCCCTCACACTCTTTATGAATGTTCCTGTACACATAACCCTTACACTCTTTATGAATGTTCCTGTACACATATCCCTCACACTCTTTATGAATGTTCCTGTACACATAACCCTCACACTCTTTATGAATGTTCCTCTGCAAGCTGAATGAGAAGCAAACGGAAGGATTTTTCCCCCTGAGTAGCTTCCTGATCTGGCAGTGCTCCCATTTCTAACTGCCCTCTTTTCAGCTGGGACTCCTCTGATTGGCAGCAGCTGTTTTAGCATTTAAATGATTTTTTTGCAGGTCCCCTTGTACATATAAGAAGTCCCAGCAACGGCCCATTGACAAGAAACAACATTTTTGTGCCATTTGACTGAGCATATCAACTCTGTGTTTTATTTGTAGTGAACTGTAGTCAACAGCAGTTAATGCAGATCAGTGCCAGAGGCCGGTGTCTGATGTATAATGCAGTACAGTAACTTCTTTTTAGGGTCACAGACACCAAGGGTGGCTATATATCATCTCAGCTTGTCCCAGTGTAGAGGTACCTGTTTAGTAGACAGCACCACCTGGGATGACGTTCTCCAACATCATTTTAGCCATGTTAAGCAAGATGAACCTGGTGGCCACACTGTGTTCCGAGGGTGAAACAGCTATTCAACACGTAATATGGTATCACATTAACACAGTTTTATCTGTTTTTATAGGTGAATTCTAATCAAACTTATTCATCTTAAAAAAGGTGCCTGCTTGTATTATTCAGTGTCAAGTATGTATAAGAATGTAATAAAGGTTTTCCCTTTGAGCCAGGAAATTTCCCCACGTTCACTGTACATTAGTGTTGTAGTTGGTCTCAAGGCCACTTTTTTGTGCTCTTAGTCTCATCTCGGAATCAGCTTTATTTTGATTCGGTCTTGCTTCAGTCCCGGACATAAAGGACTCAAGGTTTTATTTCAAGACCAGTCAAGACCACTCATCAAAACACCTTAATATTTATCACAATGACTTAATATTCATCTGTTTGTTAATACAGTAATGTGGTTGGGTGTAAAACGTCCTGCTTGAAAGTTCAAATGCAACCAATAAGGTCTTATTTGAAAAAATGTTACATTTGTACAGAAGCATTTACGTTGAAATTTTAAGAAAAACCATCCATTGTTCAAATTATACTGTGAGACAAATTTTAGGCCATACTGCCTTGCCTAGGCTAAGATGGTGCTTATGCTCCACATTGTATATTGTTTTGTGTTATGCAGACTCAAACATTAATCTGTTTCTGGTCTTGTATCTGTCTCGCCCTGCCTTGGTCTTGGTCTTGTATCAGTCTCGCCCTGCCTTAGTCTTGGTCTTGTATCAGTCTCGCCCTGCCTTTGTCTTGGTCTTGTATCAGTCTCGCCCTGCCTTAGTCTTGGTCTTGTATCAGTCTCGCCCTGCATTGATCTTGGTCTTGTCTCGGTCTCACCCTGCCTTGGTCTTGGTCTTGTTTAGGTCTCACCCTGCCTTGGTCTTGTCTCGGTCTCGCCCTGCCTTGGTCTTGGTCTTGTCTCGGTCTCGTCCTGCCTTAATCTTGGTCTTGTTTCAGTCTCACCCTGCCTTGGTCTTGGTCTTGTCTCAGTCTCGTCCTTCCTTGGTCTTGGTCTTGTGTCAGTCTCGATACACTCTGGTCTTGGTAATGACTGGGTCTTGGTTTAGGTGGTCTTGACTACATCACTACTGTACATCTTTGCCAGGTATATACATTAGCCATGAAATTTAGCATGTGCGCATGATAGTGCTAGGCAAGAATAATGTCTTTTCAGTGGCATGTGTGTTTCCTTTGTGTTTTTTTTTGTAGGGACCTTCAGCCTTTGCCCACGTGGAATATCATGCTAGATAGATGTTGTTTTCTCTTACCTCCTGTCTTGCCTCAAATGAATAAACAAATAACAAGCTTTGGTATTCACTGACATTTATCAGAATAATTGCATTTCTCTTTACATCAGTCTTGTGTAGATTCATTGAGCTTGAGACCATCTTTTTGACAAAGACATTATTCAGATGAAAGGTTGCTTGCTGAGTGTGGTACAAGCACAGAAAGATGATAAGTGAACAGTTTGTGAAAAGCTTGCCTGTAACAAGACTGACATGCTGTAGGCTGGCCAAAAAGGCAAGAATGTGTAGGACACCCAAGCGAATTTTATATAGAAATTACTTTAAATATGAAGAAGAACATTTGGATGGATGGATAGACAGATAGACATGAATGCATCTCACTTAATTTTAGAATTCATTATTGAAAGAGTTCATTAAAATCTACATGCAAAGTGTCTCCCAAGGGACACTGCCCCTATATGACCTAATGAATTCCCTTTCGCCATCATGTATACAAACCATTAAAGTTAAACAGTCCACATTCAAACACATTACCACACACCTAACCATGACATGGAAGCCATCTGGACTGCAGCGGTTTAATCGCCACTCACAATTGTTTAGTGCATGGATAATAGCTCTAATTATTAACAGTAATGATGAATGCATACATGAAGATGTTTAAGCCCAGGGATAAGCTTCATATCTTGCAATAAGCAAACATTATCAAGCAAATATAATCATAATCGCAAATTATATATTATTATAGACAAACATAACAATCCAGTAAGACCTAGCACTACCAGCAGCTATCTCTCCAGCTGCACAGAACCATCTAGCAGGGCTGTCTCTCCCAGCAAACTGCGAATTCAAATGTTTGAACTGAATCTTCGTACTCAGGAGGGAACCACTGGAAATAAAGGGAAAGTGGTTCAATAAGTCAATTATGCCATTCAAGGGCTTTAAAATGTGTGCAGTGAAGGTGAAAGATACAATGTTAATATTTACCGCTTCCCTTTGAGGATACAGCAGAGCTACAGTGTATCAGGCGATTTGTCAGTGCTTCCATTCATTTATATAGCAGACACTTCTGTCCAAAACAATGCATGTGTGAAGGATGCTGGTGCTGATGGAGCCAGTGAGGGTTGGATTGTCCAGCTGCTGAGCTACACACCACCCTGCCTCTTTCAATTCCAACCTTCACCTAGAATAATTCTAACTGATGCCTCCACTAGATGGCGCTGCAAGCCGATTAAACTGGGTAAGTTCTGAAGGTGCTGCAGCCCTCTGGCCTGGTATTTGTATAAAGACAAAGCAAAAACACTTTTTTCATCTCGCTGACAACAGGTTTCACATCAATATACATTTTGTCACATTTTTTCAAGTTATGCTGTATCAGAAGCAGCCCTGCACTGTTGTAATTACAACTGAATTGCAATTATAATAAATTTCAAAGTTAATTTCTGCATGGTGTAATCCTCCTCCAGGGTAATAATAATTCTGACTAACAATGAGAGGATTAAAAATAATTAACCTGTGATTAAAACAATTAGTGGACTACAGGCCTAAAAACTGTCATATGTACAACCAATGTCATTTGCTGTATGTAAAGGAAATAGTGACCTCAAGTGGAACATTCCTGCAGTGTGATTTCAATATTCTATTAAGCTTCTCCAGCAGGGAGTCACAGGGTCTCAGACGCCATTGCAGTGTATCACAGGGCACAGATTACACATCATTTACAGACACCAGTTCACCTAGCTATGGTAAAGATAGTGCTGAGTCATCACCCTGCCACAGGCAACCACCATTATCTCTAGAAAGTACTGCCACTTTGTTGTTATTATTATTATTATTATTATTATCATAGAAACAATATGCACCCACACACACATACACATTTATATGCAGAGCTGGAGACCAATTTTAATATCTGACATTCTGTGCTTCTAAAATAAGCTACGGGTTGCTCTGAATATTAAAAATGAATTTTACGAGGAAGGAACATAGAAAGATTCACAGCTCGTCCGGAAGATGGTGACATGGTGTCACCCATTCATCTGCACAGTCAACGTCATTCTGTCACCTTCTGCTTTCCAAATGAATGAAGGAATAAATTCACTTCAAGCACTATATTGTCATTGTTTAACACAACAAAATTACTTTCATGACAATCCCAAAGGTGCATTTAAAGAATGCGAGGAGTTAATATAATACATACAAAATACATACAAAATAAAATAAAAACTAAAAATGAACTAATGATGCAAAACATGCAAATATTTGCAAAGATGCCACACACAGTGTTAAATGTCTGAATGAGCAGGACAGATCATTCCACAGATTATTATTGCACATATTTGTAAACACTGTATTGCCCATTATTGTATCTATTCAGTGAGAGACGATCTCAAACTGAGGGGCATTCAGAGTTCAGCAGGTTTATGGCTTTTGGGAAAAGAATGTTTTTTAGTCAGTTTGTACGTGTGCGGATTGATATAAAGTCCCTGCCTGATGGGAGGAGCTTAAGCAAAGTATATCCAGCATGAGTGACGCCCTTCATGATGCTTTTAACCCATCTCACACAGCGAGGCTCGCGTAGGTGTTCAAGTGATGGCAGTTCAGTGCTGGCAATGGCCTGTGCTGTTTTTACGACCCACGGCAAGGAATGAATGAACAAATAAATAGCCCTGACTTATTTGAATTCAATTTGCACGCAGAATTATGTCCATCCATTCATTTGATAGCCCTGGTTTAAACCTGACCTGTTTTAATTAAATTTAATTCTACTGTGAGTGCTCTGTAAGATAAAGATTTCAGAAGGTTTAAGTAAAACAGCAACACAGTTTCAGTGATCAGATCATCCTTCCTTCCTTCCCTCTATCCATCTATCCAAATATTTTAATGGAGCATTTCAGTAAAGGTGTCAGGTGTCGTGCTGAAGAGCAGTACAGCAGAGCTTGTTCTGGGAATCCAGCCAAATCCTCCAAGTGCTTAAGAGCTTCAATACGTTGATCAATTTGCTTTATTATTTGTTGATTGCAAACCAGCATTTCGCCTATACAACATCTAGCTAAATATTTTAGAAAATATAAAAATGTGTTTTATATTTACTTTTATTTTTATTTTACTTCCGTTTTTGAATCTTTATTATTTTTAATTCCATTCTTTTAATATCTTCTGCTCTCGTTAGTATTGCCACCGGGACGTGAGGAAATACATTTCATTCCTAGATGTTGCACGAAGTGTTGAATGACAGCAAACCTTTTGAATCTTGAATCTTGATTTTATTTCTGACAATAAAATGTATATAATGGGGAAAATCGGTCATTACATCGTTCCTGGAAAAGTTAAAATTTTAAAGTTAGTGATCGGCTAATCCAAAGATAGAGACATCTCAGAAGGCAAGCCAGTGATTCACAGCCCTATAATTATGTAAAGACACCCTGCTTAAAATGCATTACATTCTGTTGAAACATTTGCTCTTGACTAGAACAGGAGCAGGAATGCGGGGCCTAGTGCAGACTGCTCCTGGGGAAGTAACCGTACGGGCTGGGGATCGAGCGGTTGGTAGGCCAGCTTGTGCCAGCTGGGGAGGAACAGAAGGAGCTCAGTGGGCAGGAGGAAGTGTCCCCTGCAGGAGGCAGAAAGGAAACAGGGACAATGACACACTCAGCACTACAGAAATGTCAAACTGAGCCTCGAGGTCACCCCGCTCGCCCAAGCCGCATTTTTCTCAGCATATATACAGATAGTACAAATGAAACAGGAATTTTGTTCCTCAAACACGTTCTACTCCAACAGGCAAATGTAAATATAAAATTATATTTTAAAGACTTCAAATTAGCCCGTACTTAATCTGAATTGCTTTAAATCAAGTTGATTGAGTGAACAATTTAATATTATACATATTTGAATCAAAGTTGGTGTTGTCTATATATTAAACATTCATCTATTACACTAGACTAGTAAAACAAATAAGGTACAATATGTTGGAAAAACATGACAGAAGACAGATCAAACTGCAATGGTTTTATTCTTTGCCAATTTGTTTAAGGGCCCCAGCAAAGTGTCTTCCTGGTGTTCACTGTAATCTTAATTCATCCCTGGAAGTAGACAGGACACTGGACCAGCACAGCTGCAGGTCAGTGCAGAGCAGAAGGCTGCCAAAGAGTATGTGGCAAGAGTTATGTTGGTTTTTACATTATTATATGACAGACCTTTAAATTGTTCAACAATAGCATGCATTTTAATAGCAGTAATATGTATCTGACAAAATTATCATTACAGATTTAAACATATTCACTAACTTTCCATACCACATTGTATTGATACATAATGATTAGGAAGTACCTAGCTGTGGAAAAACAAGGTTAATTTTCAAATTTCAAATTTCAAATCCAAAACACAAGCAGCATGATGCAGGTCAGGCCATGGCAACAAGGCGAGGAAATGAATTTAGATCGTAGTCTAAAATCCATAATATAACACACAGGGAGCAGACTGCTAAGCAAAGCAGACAAAACATCAAACAACAGGAAAGAACTGAGCTGAAAGTCATACATGAGAATAGTATAATCAAACCGTCAATGTTCAGTAAGATAAAGACACAACACCTCACAAGGAAGCGAATGTGAACGCAGCCCTAAAATACCCAGTGCGTAATGAGTTAATGACCCACAGATACACTGGGTGTGACTGATAGGAAACCTGTCTTAAAGTCATTAGGAGGAACCCATCATTGTTCCTCAGGACCGTAGCCCTCCCAGTCCACTTGATTTTGAAAGCAACCCCCACACCACCTAGAGTCCAACAGGCCATGGAACAAGCATTATGGTTTACCACCAATGCCAAGTGGGGGGGCCCTAGAGGCAGGTAAGAATGGATGATCTGGGCAGCAATAAACGTGTTTGAATAAGAAGATGGGGCAGTTAGGGGAGATCCTAAATCTGGGGTAACTGTAAATGACAGGCGACAGGTCAAGTGGACAGGTACAGTCATTGTCCTGGATACAACAATGGAATGGAACTGCAGTGGTGATCAGGAAATTTCAATGACCTTTCGCTCTAATGGTAGGAGAAGAGGTTGGTCCCAACTGAAGAAGAGCTAAGCATATTAAACAAGTGAGTTCTGTGCGTACCGAGTCCAGGCTAGAATCTGGCTCTGATCGGAATAATAACATTGTCTCTTAGGTGTCGTCCAGTCTCTGGTTTAATTAGCTAGTCTGGCCTTTACACTGTGGTTCGTAGGGAAGATATTGTTACTGATGGTGAGGCAGGTACCGAATACTCTCCACATTACCGATATAAATTCAGGTCTTCTGTCCAAAATAATGTCATCAGTATGGGAGTCAT
Organism: Mormyrus iriodes; assembly: GCA_011763525.2. Taxonomy (NCBI): domain Eukaryota; kingdom Metazoa; phylum Chordata; class Actinopteri; order Osteoglossiformes; family Mormyridae; genus Mormyrus; species Mormyrus iriodes. Next base: position 5,321,824 of record JAAGVU020000038.1, on the reverse strand, counting down.
GATACACCGGTATTAATAATAATGGTGCTGTTTAAAAAAATGAAATAATGCACATATGATCACACTGTAAATAATCCAGCACCAGGAACTCTCTGATTCACACTCCAGCACAGCAGGTAGCGGTATTGCTCCTTAACGCGGGTTTCCAGCCGCGCTTAATAACTCCGAGGTGCCAGAGCTCATAAACAGCATAGAGACCCGCTGCGACTACCATGACCGGAGTGAAGACTTCAAATGGCAGGTGCTATGCAGGACTTTATTAAACATGAAGAGAGCACAAACAATCTAAAATCGCAATATCTGGCTGAAAATCTCATTTGCTGGTGGTGATCGATTACAAGCAGCCAATAAAATGAACCTGATGTCTGTAAAAGGAATATCGATGGTGTCACAACAGGATTTCGTCAAAAGAATAAGATGTTAAACACCCCAGTGTGCAGGAAGTGCCAATCAGCATGTGCAAAAGGGGTCTTTAGCCAGGCTTGTCTCTTCACTGTCAGGCTTATGTGGTACAGTTGCTCTTTCTGTCTGCTTTTACACACTTATGGTACAGACTCTCCACCTCACTACGCTAGCATTTGCCCAGACAAGAGACAAAATTTAAATATTTGACTAGTAGCATTGTTATAACTGTTTTGTTCAAATGTCCTATAGATATCACGATAATATTGTCATTGTGACGTGCTTTGGCCGTGACAACCATGCAGCGAGACTCCGATACGGTGACAGCCCTAGTCGTCAGGTATCGCAAAAAGTTAAAACTTGATTAAATGGCCGTTCA
>JAAGVU020000038.1:5283439-5302039 GCA_011763525.2 Mormyrus iriodes | reverse complement strand
TGGACCATTCTATGCTTCCAACTTTGTAGGAACAGTCTGGGGAAGGCCCTTATCTGGTCCAAGATGACTGTGCCCCAGTTCACAAAGCAAGATCCCTAAAGATATGGCTGGGTGAGTTTTGTGGGGAAGAACTTGAGTGGCCCACACAGAGCCCTGGCCTCAACCCCATCTAACACCTTTTGGGATGAAATGGAACAGAGATTGTGAGCCAGACCTTCACATCCAACATCAGTGCCTGACTTCACAAATGCTCTCCTGGGTGAATGGGCAAAAACTCCCACAGACACACTCCAACATCCTGTGGAACGCCTTCTCAGAGGAACAGCCGCTGTTATAGCTGCAAAGGGGGGTCCAGCTCCATATTGATGCCTATGGATTTAGAATGGGACGTCATAAAGGTTCCTGCAGGTGTAATGGCCAGGTGTCCCTGTTCTTTTGACCAAAATGTGTACTGTTGTGTAAAATGTGTTTTTTTTTTTTTTGTATATTTTGAATAAATTCATATATTATATGTGTGTACAGAATGTATGTATAAAATAGCTTTAAAGAAGTTGAATAGATAAAGCAGTTTTGTTTTAACGTTTATTATTACTACTACAGTAAGCTACTCCAACGCGGCACCTGCCTGTCACTGCTAGTGACGTCACTCCCCATTCCGGACTGTGGGTGGACACGACCAAAGAATCCCAAAGCAGACACCAAACTCTCTTCTGCGGCGGACCGCTATTTCAGGCTGACACGTTCCACCCGAATACGTTGCCTCCTGGGTACTTTAAAGTCAATGTTTCTTTCGCCCTGCCGTGAGAAATGCATAAAATGCTCTCAGCATCTCCGGGGCTAATTTAGTCTAGCACTACTACAGTAAGCAAGCGGAGCAGAGGCACTTTGAAAGTCATTCCGCCGGTCGGCCAGGACTCTGCTGCTCACTCTCTGCTTCCTGCTCCGATTATCCACATTTTGGGGGATTTTATCAACATATCCCTAAACAAATAAAAGGTTTACAAGAAGGAATCCAGAATCAAGTGTCATACCCCCTTTGGATCCTGGATATGAAGGAAGACTAACCTGGACAAATACTGTTCCTATCAGACATGGAGACTTACTTCGGACCTTGCAGGGGCTTGTTTTGACGGCGAGCGCAGTTTTATCTATTTTTAAACCGTTTAAGTTGTAACTTTTCAATAGTATCTTTGTAAAAATGCTTACCGGTGCCCTGTTTCTTAGTGTTTTCACTGGGTTTTGTTTATCGTCGATGACAGAAAGTCGCAAAAGCTTTAAAGACATCTGCAAGAGTCGCTGCTTTTGCGAAGAAAGGGAAAACGTACTAAATATAAACTGTGAAAAAAAGGGATTTACTGCAGTTAGCCAGTATCAGCCACCGCAAAACAAAATCAGCCAAGTCTTTCTTAATGGAAACTCTCTCTCCAGACTTAATCCTAATGAGTTTGCAAATTATAACAATGTTACAAGCCTTCATTTAGGGAACAACGGTTTACAAGAGATAAAATCCGGGGCTTTCACTGGTCTCAAATATCTGAAAAGACTCCATCTAAACAACAACAACCTGGAAATTATTAAGGAGGAAACCTTCGCCGGGTTGGATAATCTGGAATACTTGCAAGCAGACTACAATTACATATGCGCGATTGAAGCCGGCGCATTTAGTAAAATGAATAAATTGAAAGTACTTATACTTAATGACAACCTGCTGCCTTCTCTGCCGAGCAACGTCTTCCGTTTTGTTCTGCTTACCCATTTGGATCTGAGAGGCAACCGGTTCAAGTGGCTTCCCTTCACAGGCGTCCTGGAGCACATCGGCGGCATCATGGAGATCCAGCTGGAAGAGAACCCCTGGAACTGCACGTGCGACCTGATTCCGCTGAAAGCCTGGCTGGATACCATATCGGTGTTTGTGGGCGACATCGTGTGTGAGACACCTTTCCGACTGCACGGGAAAGACGTTACACAGCTGATAAGGCACGATTTCTGCCCCAGGAAAAACGCCGGAGATCCCGGCCAGCGCGTAATGAAACCTCCGACGGATTCCCAGTACCAGAAGCCCTTCCCGACGGCGCACACGGGCTTTACGCAGGCAAAGGCGCCCAGGGCGTCCCGGCCTCCGAAAACAAAGAATCGGCCGACAACTAGAATGACAGAGTCCAGTAAGGACATGCAAGTATTTGGACCCATAATGGTTTATCAGACAAGGTCTTCTGTGCCGATCATATGTCCCAAAGTCTGCGTCTGTACGCCGCAGAAACCGGACAGCGGATTAAGCATAAATTGCCAGGAGAGGAAACTGCAGAATATATCCGAACTGCAGCCTAAGCCATCCTACCCAAAAAAACTGCTTTTAACTTCCAATTACCTGCAGACCATTTACAGCAGCGATCTTACCGAGTACGGCTCATTGGAGCTCCTTCACCTGGGGAACAACAGAATAGCAGTTATTCAGAACGGAGCCTTTAGAAACTTAACTAATCTGCGCAGACTCTATCTTAATGGTAATTACATTGAAAGCTTATCTCCGTTTTTGTTTGAGGGACTGTACAGTTTACAGTATTTATACTTGGAATATAATATCATAAAGGATATATTACCCAAATCGTTTAACTATTTACACAATCTACAGTTGCTATTCTTGAACAACAATTTGTTGAAGTCACTGCCTGATAATGTTTTTGGAGGGACAATGCTGACACGGCTGAACCTTAGAAATAACCACTTCGCCCATTTGCCAGTTAAGGGTGTATTGGACCAGCTTTCCGCATTTATTCAGATCGATCTTCTGGAAAACCCATGGGATTGTACGTGTGATATTATAGCTCTTAAAAACTGGATGGAAATGTCCAGCACCAGCGTTGTCGTTAATGAAATCACATGTGACTCTCCTTCGAAGCAAGCAGGCAGGCTTCTTAGGGCGCTGCGAAATGATGAAATTTGCCATGAAAATGACACAGGGACCAGAACGCCCAAGGTTCTGCCCAGCTCCTCAGCCGACCCCCCTGCGGGCGTCACGACGGACGGCGTGTCCGACACGCAGCCAGAGGTGCCCCTGTCTGTCCTCATCTTAGGCTTATTGATCGTCTTCATTCTTTCCATTTGTTTCGGTGCGGGATTATTCGTTCTCATCCTTAAAAGACGCAAAGGAGTTGACAACTTGCCATCAAACGCCAATAATTTTGACTTGAACGTTTTCCAGGTTCCTTACCGTTCTTATAACGCAGATACTAGTGCGGAAAAGTCGAATAGTCACGTTTATAATTACCTTCCTGCGCCTGTGGGTCAAATGAGTCAGAACCCAATTTATCTGCAAAAAGAAGGCGACCAATTATCTTACTACAGAAACATAAAAGAACTGAGCTTCAGAAACCTGGATAATAAAAAGGATGAGCAATCAGTAAGTCCTGCCTATACAATTAGCACGGTTGGATTTACCAAAAAGCAGTCCAACGGCACGGGAGATTCGGAGTTACTGTACCAGAATTTTGTGGAACGGGATCAGAAACTTCCAGCCGCGGGGGAAATGAAGTATAATCTTTACGCGTTGCCGAAAGCACTTTCTACTCCCATGTACGAACCGAATAAGAGCCACGGCCAAGGCCGATTAAATAAGAACAAGTTGTCCTGTGCAAGGAAATATATAGAACAATCAAATAGCGAGCTGCACCGGCAGACCTGGAAGCGCAGGACGGTGCCAGACTACCTCGAAGTTTTGGAGAAATACACAACCACCAGCCATCTGTAATTATCTCCCCCACATCGCAGTCTAAATGTTGCTATATACATACATATAACTGTGAACTGTTGAATGTACCTCACTCCGCAGAGGAGACGCTCCTTTTCGAGCTCTGTAAATTAGTGATTGTTAAGGATGATAGTTACTCTCTGTTAAAGATGAAAGTACTTGGTAGCAGCAGCATGTTATTTTTATCTCTTGCAAAAATTATATTTTAGATCTCCGAGAGACTCGAATAATTCCGCTGTACTTTGTAGGATTTTAATGTAGGTTATCGAAATAATACTGCGTTATATTTGTCGCCCTTTACATAGGCCTACGTTCTTGATGTGCCTAAGGACTTGAAGCAGCTCATGGCCGTGTGTGTGCCTGTGTGTTTTTGATGTATTGTACGTTTTGAGAGCAGTACAGTTGTTCTTTGTGTTAAATGGAATTAATGTCTGCGTTAATGGTGTACTTCGACATTTAGTATAAGCCGGTGCCTTTTTAAAGTACAATATCGTGAATAAAACTTACCTTAGAATGTTATAAATTTAATATACAGTGCAGGAAGGTCAGTCAAGGTTTAAATGCTTTCATGTGTTTAGCTTATACCTAACTCCAGGCGGTATTTCATACAGCAAGTGAGGCCTCCTTTGAATGGTACAGTAACGGAGTACTCTGGCTAGCAAGCCAAGCAACTATTTTTGGCAGAGTTTCAATATAGGACAGTGATGCTATAATATATAGTTTTATTATTATTATTATTATTATTATTATTGTTGAATTATGTGTGACAGCTGCTAATTTCAGAAATCATTCATTCATTCATTCATTATATTGCGCTTTGGTATTAATTTGCAGTAAAATATCACTCCATCAAGCAATCCTCTTAACTTGCTCGGGCTTTTTGGGGGGGGCGGTAGTCAAATTAATGTATTATTTTTTTATTCTGATAATTAAATGGGCTTCTAACCCTAATTTAGTTTCATTCAAATTTCTGTATGGCATAACAGTGTCATCTTATCTTTAGCTCAGAATTGCCCAGACATCCTTATACTGACACTGATGATGATGATGATGATGATGGTGATGAAGGTCATTGTTGTTATGTTTTATTAAATTAGCTTTTAAATGCAAGGATATTTTCATTTACAAAGAGCTTTGAATGAAATGAAAAAAAAATGATTATAATAAAAAGTTCTATTTTCTTTTCAGTAGGCGTCTTTAATGCTGGAGTATTTTTATTTCCAGACCGCAGATTTGTAGATTCTGTTTAATCTTGATGGATTATGCATCAGAACATGTTCCAGGGGACAATGGCAGACCTTTATGTTTGCACACAAATTACTGGAACCGATTTTTATGAATATGCATTGTTAAAACAAAATTTACTTTAAGGATGATTCTGTACATATTAAACACCTATAGAAATTGTATTATTTTATCTTGGAATTGGTGTAGCTAAAATGTGTGTGGACAAAGCTAGCAGAAATAATAAACATTAAGGAGACAGCTTTGGATCACTATGCATCCGCGGCTTTTGTTTTCAATCTTTTCTTCAATGGATCTTTATAAAACATACTATACCACAGTATGACGTTGTAATTCTTAATAAAATTTGGTTTTACATTGTTTTTTTTTTCTTCATGGATCCTTATAAAACACAGTGTGATAGTGTAAGTCTTACAGTTTTAAGATTTGGGGAAACACTGATTGTGTATTTAAATAAATGCTATTTATATATCTTCAAAGCAGAATTTCTTACATATTTGGTTTTCCTCTGAGTGTACTTTTAATTTTAAAACATCATTAAAAATTATATTTATGCAAATATTTATATAACTTATAAAACTAATACAACTAATTTACCAAAATATGCATGGTGTAACTGTAATTTTAACCTCTTATTTATCTGTTATTCAATAATCAATGAATAAATGTTAAAAAGAAGAGTGTGAAAATACACTTAATAAGCACTGATTCATTTAAATTGCTTTTTAATCATACATATTACATAATTAGGAATTCTAAATACACAAATTCTAAGCATACTGACCTTATTAAACTGCAGTTCTGAGTGATTTACTTGGTGCTTGTGTTTTTCACAGAGGGGACATTTACTGTGCAGTGCCCCAGAACTCTGTGATTTCCTGTGGGCATTTCAATGGAACGCACTGAATGGTCTCCATGGAAGCGCAGGAGCACTGAGGACGCTATTATCAGCACTGGCACTGGCTGCTCAGCTAGGCTGGGAGCAATAGGAAGCAGAATTTCTGTATTTTGAAAGCAGCCTCTACAATGCCTCATTATTCATATTTATCAAAGTGTTTTTAAGATTATATTTTATGGCCAGTTTTTGAATAAAAACTTAACAGATTAAGTTCGCTAAACCTTGTTTGTCCCCGAAAGGAAAGGGCAGTTCTTTGTTTGATTTTTTTCGTATAGGTCTATAAGTAAAGTGAAACAGAGAAAAATGTTGTTTTAATCTTGCCAAAACATTATTATATAAGAGTAACAAACACTAATGTGAAACATAGACTTTTAGTGAATAGTCAGTTATTGCTATTATAACTAAACTGACCTTTTTCAGTGGCCTGCCTCTACTTAGTCTCTTCCTTTTTCACCGTTGTAAACTCACCCCATACATCTCCTGATTTCAGAAAAAAAAAACACGGCCTTGATTTTTATCGCTGCCACACACCTCTGGTCTACATGAATCTGTCCGTGTCAGGCCTGAAGAGTCTGCACCGGATTTTACTCATAGATTAATAATGTACATATTTCATAATAGATCATTTTGATATTAATGAAATTAAAATATTTGACAGATGGTCTCAGAAAATCACAAATTGCTTTTTATTTTGTGAAAGACAACAGGTATGTGCTTTGTGAATCTTGAAAAATATGTCTCCCTCCCTCCTGTTTCGTGTTACTGCCTGGCAGCTCAAAGAGGTGCCACTGCTCTCTGCTTTTCTTAATTTCATGATTAACCATAGAATTCTAATGAAGAGCTGAGCTGAAAATTTTCACTAAAAACTTTGACTTCTGGCACCTATCATCTGGAGGAAAAAAGCAGTAATTATTATTACAATATAGTGAAAGTGTATATTTTGGTTCTTTTAAATCTACATCAGAAGAAATAAGAGTGCAGGAGAAGTTTGAATGGCACATATCACCATTATGAATCTGATGCTGAGCAAAATCATGGTGATTTTTTAAACAGCCACAGCTGCCCGTTTACAGCCATATACCACAGCAGTGAAAAAGGTCTCTGTAGTGCTTTTCTTATGTCCTCTTATTTAATCACTGCATGCAGCTTTTAGCAAACTGGGCAAAACTACAATCCTCTGCTTTTCCTGGGTTAAACTATACCATTTTATTGTGAGTATGAACTCAGTCATGGGATTTTAGTAAAATTGTGGCACAGTAGCACACTTATGACGGGGGGGGGGCATTTGTTCTTCATCTGGGAAGGAAAAGAATCACTGTGATATTAAGGAAATCCACATATCACGGGGAGCATGTGCAAACTCAGCACACACAGGTCACAGGTGGCATTGGAATCCCAGTGTCTGAAGGGGTGAGGAGACAGGGCTGACACAGAGCCGTCACCTACAGCAACTACACAAGTAAAATGAAACACAAGAGTAGGTGTGTTTGCGTAGCAAGCATCGTCTGTCAACCAGTGACACCCTAAAACCATCCGCGAATCAGGAAATGCACAGCACATCGCTAAGGCTACCGCACACTGCGCTTAAGACAGTTGGAGGCAGAAGCCTTCCCAGTCACCATATCTCAATGCAGCTGAAGGTCCATGGGATGTGATCTGAATCGTTAGGAGCCGAGGTCCCTCAGCAGCCAAGGGTCAGCATGGGTCACGTGTAGCAAGAAACTGTGACTGTTTAGAAGGAAAAAGGTGCAAAATAATATTAGAAATGAGGTTCCATATAAAACAAAAGGGTTTTGCATATTTTCTTATGACTAAAACTATCTCTGAGTTTGATTCTTCATGGAACCTAAATTCATTGCTCATGTTGCTGATTTTATTTTGGGGAATTCTTACTTCAAATATTCCCATAGCTAAGGAATCACCTCTATGCCCGCTGCCATCTGCCTGCTGTACTATGACGCTGTGAGAATTCCATACGGAGGAGGGCCCGGCCAAGAATGCAGCTCACGTAAATCCCTCCAAGATTCAGCACAGAAATCGCAACGAGGAAACACAAGCAGGGCTGCGCAGTTTACACACCCAAGGTTTTAAGTCGTGTATTTCAAGACTCTACATTATGAAGACGGAGAAACAATTGCAACTTCTTGACCATCCAGACTGACGCCTGTATAAGTACTATACATCGTTAACTTACAAGTAAATGACTAATATAAACCGACATACTTAATGCAGGCTAGTTTATTATCATTTGGTTGCCAAGGGATACAACTAAGTGAATTATGCATATTTAATTCCAGTTTACAAGCTCAGCTAAACCAAATAAGAATTTTTCATGCGCTTTTTTTATGGTGGGTAAAAATTCATCTATAGTTCGGTTGTTGTTAATATATGATTGAAATGCTCTTTGCATGCCATCTTCATTATGTAACAGAACGTTACCCTTCAGCACCAAGGGCAAATAGCAGGGAAGAGCTGGCAGATTCTGCTATTGCCCTGAGCTGTTAAAAGGGATCAATGACTCTGTCAATCACTGCACCTGTTTTGTCATCAGACTTTCAACAACAGCAGCTCAGAAGGTCTGCAGCCTCTGGGGAGATGCGACTCCACAGCTGATGGAGATCATCAGCTCCTTGGCCAAATCTCTATGGGAAAAAAAACTGTGTAAATCCTAATTAGAATTATTTATCAAGTCTTGTTGATTAAAATATTAATTCAATGTTTTGATTATGAAGAGAAAATTATTTTCTGCTTTGAAAGTGTTGTTGGGGTTACATGGATCAAACTTTATTGTGGCGCCAAGACAAATGATTGACTTTAGCTGAATCGCATAGCTCTAAGACTAGAGTTTAATGTCTGTTCTCATAAATGCTAGAATTATAAATACATTCAGTTGCAATTTTATTAGACACACCTAGTGACCACCTCGCCAGACTCACTTCTTTACTACAGGACAGCTTCATGGTCTACAGATGCACTAGAGACTTTCTTCAAACTTTCCATTGTACTGACATGTTATTTTTACACTTGAAGCCTTGATGTGAGCTTTAACAAATCCAGCTACTCTCCTCTAACATCTCGAACTGTTTTCACCGACAGAACTACCACTAAATGGATTTGTTTTTAGTTTTTAGTGCTATAAACTCCAGATGTGAGAATCCCTGGACGGTGGCTTACTCGGAAATGCTGGAACTGCCACCTTTGGCATCAACAATAACACTACAATCATACTCAGTCAGAACGTGCATCTGAACCACTCTGAGCGTTTCGCCAAGCAGGAACCAGGCCTTTAGCCCTGTCATTTTGCTCTGTGTATTCATCAACAACCACATGATTTGCTTTCTGGAAAAGCTGGATGTTTACATTAACAAGCAAGTATTATGCACATTATCAGCCACGCAATATGTCTTTTACGTACCTAATAAAGTTGCACATAAATTTAAATTCTGCTGCCTTCTGTATAAAGCCCTTATTTGAAATCCACTGTGAGAGACTGAGAAGTCATAACCCTATCTCTATCTAATATATATATTGTGTGTGTGTGTATGCATATATATAGTTTTTCTATGTATTTTATGTATATGTTGTGCAGCACTGTGAGGACTATGCAGTAGAGGGCAGGTAGGCGTACACCCCGGACAGTATGCAAGCCCAGGCTCTTCTTTCTGCCATTAGACTCTACAATGAATCACTTTCCTGACCTTATTTAGCAGACAACAAGCTGCTTGTACATTTTCCACACACCCTGTCTCTGCACATTGCACATTGTGCTTTAGTGTCTTTCCTAGTTAGTTGTATCTGTGTATGTTGTGCCTCTTGTGACCTAATTTCTTGCTGTATTGCCTTTAATTTCCAATACATGGTTTCTAGTACAAGACTTCACACTTAAAATAATTAATACTTTTTAAATTTATGGGTCCACTGACTGGGAAAAAAAAATCCATTTTATTTGCCAAATAATTAATCAATCAATTCATTCCTTTATTAATTTAAAAAGTTCTCGCTGAATAATGAAGCAAATGTTGTTGTTTTCAGTAAATATATGCAATATGGTTTACACGTGTACTGTAAATGGCAGGAGGAGTGGATTGGGTAGTGCTGGACAATGTAACGCCACGTGTGCATGTTTGAAAGTGCTGTGCAGGCAAGGTACATGCCTAGAACCGTCACTGATCCACTGGGAACTATCCCAGTGCTCACAATGGTCACGCCAAACTTAGCAAGGCGTCATCCATATAAGATGTATCTAACTGTATGTGAGGGGTTACTTTTGTACGAGGTTTTTTGAAACTCTTGAGACATTTTTAAAACCCCGGGATTAATCATAACACTGAAGACGACGGAAGTTAATGTCCCAGATAGTTCATTCTTTGTAAATCGATCAATTGAAATGACCCTATAGCTTATCACAGAGGATCTGAATAGCACATTTGCCACCATCTGCCGCATCACACCACACAACTGTCGTCGAGTTGTTGCCAAAAACTTGCCAGTTCTTTTTAGCTAGCTGAGGCTGTCGCAATTGCACTTAGTATTAATTTGGTAGGCATCCATAATACAGGTATATCATTATAAGGTTATGTGACGACAGTGAAATTCACAATAATTAGCTTTTTAATCCTTATCGAAAATTGTGCAGTGTGAGAAGGAGTCCTGAGCAATGCTAGTAAATGATCATATTTGCAGTTTTTGTACATAGTCATTTGGGAGTCTCACAGTAAACATCTTTGTGTTAAACTGATAACAGCTCACGGTGCGTGCTGCCTTCCTACGGCTGGCTGCAGCAGAGCTACTCCCACGCAGAGCAGAAGGGTGTCGTGCTGTTTGGACCGAGCTGTCATGAGGTGTTTTATGGTGGCTGGAGTGCCAGTCCTGCCACCAACCCCCAAAAATTGATTTTTCCCTGCAAGTCGGAGGACCGCTCACAGGGCCGGGTGCCGTTTAACGTCATACCCGGACCCCTCTGAAAGCAGTTATAGAAAGTGGATTGATGGATGGATTGTGGGTTAAAGGCTTCTTGACTTTCTCCAAAAGTAAACCCATCCACATGCAGGAAATACTGTGGAAGATTACCCTTCGGATTATTTTAGCTTTTTAATTGCTCAGGTTCTGTGATCCTTATTCCAAACCATGCATCTGTGTATTGGTTTGGGAGCTCCTTGGTCTGATAAGCAGAAGCCTCTTGATTCTTCGTACTGTTATTGTGGAAGTTCTCCTTTGGCTTTGCAAACACAGCAAGCAGCAGCCTGTGGGGCAAACAGAAGGATGGATTTTTCTATTAGGGAACCTACATTCATTCCTAATGTTATGATATTTAGTATTTGAGTCTTGTGATCAGCTCACTGTGTGCCACTATCCTGCCAGCTCCAATGAGGGTGGTGCCCAGGACCTCGCCATGATGCCTTGAACGCGCTGTGTGCAGGGGCTATGTGCCAGAGCAATACACCTTTCTTGCAGTTCAATCTTGTAGCCACTCTGCTGCAAGTCGTGGTATTTACTGCTTATTGGAATGTTTCCATAGTGCTTTAGACTTCCTGTTTCAGTGTTTCTTAGCTGTTTCCTTGGAAGTCTTCCTTGCTTTGACTCAGTTTTTGTAAAGATCATTCTACTTCCTGTTCCTGTCACCTGCCGCTTCCTATTTTCCTATTTCCTTTTTTGCTGGTTCCTGTCTGCTAGTTCAGTTTCCCAGTTGCTCCTGTTTGGATTCTTGGTTCCTGTCCTCTGCTACTTCCTGTTCTCTCTGCCCAGTCTGCCCAGTAGGCAGCTCCAGGCCTAAGGCATTTACATTGTTAAGGCTGAATAAGTCTTTAGTGAATTAGTAAGAAGAGGCTTTTTTATGCAAAGTGATCTTGTGTTGGATACATTGTAAAAACTTTAGTATACTATATAGGTAGAGACTTGTATTGAAGCAAATCAGGTTAAAACAAGCTTGGTTCACAAAACAAACTTAACTTAACTGAGATGAAAATTGTAACTTTTTGAAAGAGACCATGTAATATAATTGCATTGTCCAGGATAATGAATACATTTCACAAGACAAGCAGAAAGGCAAAAACATATATTTTATGTAATAGCTCTTTCATGTTATGTTATGAACTTTGAAATAAATCAAGCTTTTTAGTTGTTACTAAAACAACCTGTGTTCTAGCCATCTGTAGCTGCAAAATAAATCATTATTCATCATGTGTCTGTGAGGAAACTGCAGCTTGTCAATAAAAGTAATGACTTCTCTGCTCCCTACTGTTCTGTTGAGCTAAGTGGCTGGCCACGATTCAAGACTCAGAGGAAAGCGACTATTGATGCAGAGAAAACTCCCACAGGCTGCTGCTTCCTGTGTGCATAATAGCCAAAGGAGCACTTCCACACTAACCGTACTGAGAATCAAGCGGCTACAGAAAAGGTTTTTTTTTCATTTTGTACAAATACAGGTGGAACCAATGAAGTAATGCAAGCAAGAACCATGATGAGCAATGCATTTTGGGGGGGTTGTACAATACCCCAATCACAGTACATGCATGATGCATTCCCACTAATATCAGTACATTCTCTTTAGAGTATTGACACAAAAAGCTCTTTTGGTGTATTTTTGGCTGCAGGCATATGCAATTCAGAGTAAGAATACAATCACCACTTATCAGTTCTCTGTACATCTGACCACTGTACCTGTTTCTGCCACTGCTGTAGACTCTTTGGTATGTAAGCCGATTACTCAAACACTGTTGGACAGATCATTTACAAACATTACGATATAATTGTATGGGTGAGGAACCAAAAAACCTATTAAATTTAGAAACAGATTGTCCCAAAGCTGAAGCAGCACTGTATACTGATAGCAAAAATCAGGGCAGTTTTGGCATTTGATACCTTTAAGATGATAACTCAAAATGTGTTTTATGGATCTTTTTCAAACTTTGTAGAGGCATCATATGGGTGCAAAAGTGGAAATGATTAAAGTTTGACACTGATCACCCCAAAATTGAAGCGATGCTGCTTAGTGGCAGCAAAGGGAAGGGTAAAAGCAGACAATAAGGATAAAGATCTACAACTTCTTTCATTTTCATGCAAATTCCACAAAAACTTAAGCAGCAGCACTGTGTGGCAGCAAAGGAAGGAAACGGCAGGTGTAATATACACTTGGACTTGTAAACACAATAACTCTAAAATAATTGTACGGGTCTTTTCCAAATTTTGCAGCATTTTATAGGGTGACAACCTGGAAGTCATTCAATTTTCAGTTTGATTTCCTCAGCGCCACATATTGATAATAGCAATGACAAAATTGGTCATCGAACTGTAGCCTAGGGTGCACTGGTGCCAAGTGCACTTATGAGCAGCCTTATGCTCGAACATGGTGTTTGCCATCAGAGCTCATCCCCTGATACGAATTCGAAGGCAGGTGACCCTCACCGAGATATATGCAAAATATATTACCATTAGGCAAGATTCATGTGACATTTGCCGTTTCAACATGTCCAGTAGGTGAATCAATCAGGCATTAATTAAAAAATAATAATTTAAATTAAAATGAGTAAAATATACGTTCAAAAGAAGCAGTGTGACCTCTGACAGAGACGCCCTCGTCTAGTGAGCTCATGTTTCCGGATGGATCATGAAACACTCAGTTTTGAATTCTGATTCATCCCATATTTTCCTACACATATATACACATCATATATACAAAACATACACGAGGTCAGGGGTCCCCAACGGAACTACCTGACCAGGACATTCACCTAATTGGTAACCATTCTACGCCTAATAGGGGAGATGTTCGGGATTTTAGTGACAGTGACTAGCAATTGGTTTGGAATAACACATCGTAGACTACACTGTAGCATATACGCTTGTTTGGATTATGCAGTTGATTGTATTGTAATTTTATCAGCATTGCATTTCAATTCAGTTCAGTTCAATTTTATTTGTATAGCGCATTTTCACAACATTACATTGTCTCAAAGCACTTTACATTTACATTCTTATTCTTTAACACGCGGCTTCTTTTTTAGGTTAAGTGTGGTGGGCGTGTCCACGCTAATGAGGGGAGAATATGCTGAACTCAAAAGTGTGTAAATTTTTAAGTGCTTATTTGACTTAAGTGTTCGACGCCCACGTAACACCTGGCTGCGGCAGATGGATGGCCATCGCCGGAGGGTGGGACAGGACCATGTGTCTGCCTGGGGGGTTGCCAGCTGGGATCCTGAGGTGTTTCGTCATGTGGTGGGTGCGGCAACGCGCTGCATCAGCGTACCCTCCCCGACCTGACCTTACCTGACCTACTTGATGGGAGAATCAACCCCAAAACTTCCAACAAGGCTGGGACTGTAGGGAGCACAGTTTTCAGCCACACAGTGGCCCAGGGAGCAAGGGAACACAGTAGGGATGGCGAATGGAGCTAGACATGGAAAGAATGGGATGGCCAGCAACACCTGCTGGCCAAATGGGGACATAGCAGACAAAATCAATATAAGACAGGGACCAATCCTTGCATGAATGAGATGATTAGAGGCTTGTCCTTGTGAACAGGATCAATCTGTTTATTGTTATTTAATGTACCTTAATTAATCTTAATTACCTTATTTATCTTTGTTGAATCTTAATACCACTTCACAAAAGCATTATACAGATGAAAATCTACACCTTAAAATGTACACTTGATTAGATTCAATATTGCCTCAAAGTTGTAACCGCAACAACAGAGGGAAGCCAAGAGTGAAACTGAAGCCTGCAGCCAGCATCTGGTCACAAAACAACATTTTCCAGCAGTCATAAAAACCTGTAACTTTTTGCCTTGTGGGGACCAAAAAAATGTCCTAACCACAATTTTATATAAATTGGTGAATGCAATCAAAGCACTAAAAATGCCAAAAGTCTTCATTTTGGTTAAGATTAGGGCTAGGTAGGGGTTAAGGTTATCATAAGTGGGATTAGGGCTTTTCCCATAAAAATGAATGGACAGTCCCCAGAAAGATACAAATATGTGGACTGTGTGTGTGTGTGTGTGTGTGTTTGTGTGTGTGTGTGTGTGTGTGTGTGTGTGTGTGCGTGTGTGTGAGAATGTATACAGATGTGTCTGTCTGTCTGAGTATGTCTGAAAAGGAGAGTGATTAACCACATTTAACCAATCAAAATATGAATTCAGTCTTTAGGCAAGATAAGGTCACTTGTTCACTAATATTCCTTGTTGTTTTAACAAAGCGGTATACTCTGAGCGAAAGAACTAAGAGCTAAGAGCTAAAAATACTTAGATCTTTTAAAACTGTTCTTGTTGATACACTTGGGGTTTGCACCCGTCCCATATATTGCTCCTTATTGAAAAGTAAAATGTTACTTCCCATTTAGTCTTTTCAGAAGGCGTAATCTACCCCACTCCTCCTAGTAAGTTTCATTGTGGTGGACCCAGGGAGATGGGGGAGTGGCATCCGTTATGTCTTAAAATCGAAAGTGGCAGCCCTAGTCCTGATTGATATTTTGACTGAGGAAAGTATGCATCATTAAACATTCATTTACAGACATTCCAAAGGAACAATTCATTATAAATGTGGCCAAAGCGTCTGTTCAAACCATAGCGCTTAGACCCTGATAATCACTGCCTTCTGCTATATTTCATTTTTGTTTTTATTATGAGAGTTCTGTTTGCAATAATGAAAATGCCTGCGCTCAATAGTTATCGTTGTATGTCTGCAAACGAGGACAGAAAGCCTGTATTTGCATTTAATTTTGACCACACTGTATTTAATAAAAACATGTCTAAACAAACTATTTGAACTGACGTTCCTCCAGCAATGAATTACTGCAAATGAAATTCAAATATAATAAAATCACTTACAAATGTTTATGAGATATAAAATATGGATATAAGATAATAAATGAAAACAAAGAACATTCTTAGCTCACCAAAGAACAAAGGAAGAAATAGAAAGGATTAAATGGAATGAAAAGCAGGGACTGTAACAAACTACGAAGACGTTAATCTCGAAGCTTATTACCTTTTTACCAAGTTTAAGCTTAACACCTAATGAAAAGAGGACTCTTCTTAGGAATGTCATGGACCCAAAGTTTATTTTTACAAAACAAACTTCAACAAATTGAAAATGGAAGTTTCTCATTTGTAGCACATTCAGCTGGCAGACATAAATTATTTGGCCGTCATAAAGTATCATTTCAACGTCCAGCAGAGCTCCCAGGTAAAATCAATTTTATTCTTATATAGCGCCTTTCACGACAGAGTCACCCCAAAGCGTTTTACATGACATTGAGAGATAAGAAAAAGGAAAAGGCCAAATTGACAAAAGAAAGAAGGGAAGGCCAGATAACAACGGAGGAGAGGAACCAAAAACTCCCAAGTTAGGAGAAAAAAAACCTCTGGGGGTCCAAGGTCAACTGGCCATCCAACCCCCCTGGGCATGCTAACATTACCAGACAGAATAGAGTGCTTGCTTGAAGCAGGTGCAAGCCGTGATTATAGTCATGCCAAAGTCCAACAATGCGTCTGTTCTCCATGCTGGCCTGTGTAGGGTGGCAGACTGGAGGCTTCACCCAGGATGATACAGTTCATAAGTCACATCCACGGTGTCGTCCATCCATGGGACCAAACCAGGACTCCAGCTCAGGGGGTACCCTCCTCGGGCACCACTCGGACATGTGGGAGGCAGAGAACATGGATGGTACTCACTGTATCTCTGTGTCACTTGAATAAAACTGAATAGAAAACATAAATTCAGGCCCCTGGCCCTGATTTGCCCATTTTACCTTTAATTCTAATTATGGGAATGTATTAAAAGCAACTTTTAATAAGCAGGTTCCATACTTTTTTACACACATTTTGTATTTGTATATAACAGTAAAGTTCACATGAACATCCATCTTCCACCAACTTACCCTGAGCAGGGTCAGTGCAGGTTGTTTTGTTACACTTTACTTTCAAGAATATAGTCCCTTCAAAAATGTTTATAAAATGAATAATAATGCAGAAACACAGAAAAGATAGATAAATTGGAAAAACACCCTGGGGCTCGCCGGGTCGCCGTCGTGACCCTGTGTTTGGGTGGCAAACTCCACACGAAGAAACCCATTGTCCACACCTGCAGATCTGGTGGTGTGAGGCCACTCTGTCACCCACTGAGCCACCTGCAGCCCGGTAATTACTCGCCGTTTTTGCCAGAGTACCTGTGCTTCACGTACACCCTAATGCATAAACTCCATCCTTCCATACATCCTACAAGCACTTACACAGTACAGGTGCAGAGGGCGTTTGTGTGGTTAGTAATCACTCCTCATTTCCAGCTGTCACATTGTGAGGGTCTCCTGCTATATGTTTGCCGTCATCTTGTGGACAAAAAAGTACTCAGAAGAAGACTGGAACACTGGCAAGTCTATCTATCTATCTATCTATCTATCTATCTATCTATCTATCTGTATCTGTTTGTCTGTCTATCTATCTATCTATCTATCTATCTATCTGTCTGTCTGTCTGTCTATCAATCTATCTGTCTATCTGTCTCTCTCTCTGTCTGTCTGTCTGTCTGTCTGTCTAGCAATACTCCCAACAGCCGCCTTGCAGCAGATGATGCCCTTGACTGCTGTAGTTGCCACACCCCCGTCCCCGTGTTTCTACTGGGAAACACTGGCACTTTTGCAGAACAGTAGCACACCCCCTGGCAGATTGGCACACCCACTGTCACTACAAAAAGCACTCTCAGAAATGCCTGAGACACAGATGTCAGCCGATGCAGCTTTTTCCTTCTAAACTGTCTTCTCCATGGTCCAATTACCGTAGCAGCAAACATGCAAATAAGAGAAGCAAAAAAACTACTTAGCTGCTCATAAAACTAAAATGAACATTTTAACAAATGGAATATGGGAAGTAATTTTGAAATGTAATTGTAGGGATATTAAAAGGACAGGACTAATAAGCCTTAACAGCCTGTGCAAAGTGAAATACAGCTAGAGCACAATTACACGCCAGTCTGAGTTAATGTACTTGCTGTGGGGAATAGCAAAATATCCTACACATACAATGATTCAGATATAAAACAGGTATGCTCTGTCCATCCTTCTAACTTCTAACTGCTCTTCCTGGTCAAGGTTGTGGTGGGGGCGTGTGGACTGGAGCCTATCCCAGGCACCGCAGGGCACAAGCCTGGGATACACCCTTGATTGGATGCCCGATCACCACAGGGTCATGCAGTGGCAGAATGTAATAAGCATTATGTTAATAAGGGATGTGGAGTGGCTCAAAAGAGCGCATAATAATAAAAAAACAACAACAACAATAACAACAACAATAATAATAATAATAATAATAACTACACATAATTCAGTAACATCTTCTACATTATGCATAAAAATTTTGTTATTGAAGGAGGGTATTTACTACATTAATGGGTGTTAATCTTATGAGTTATTATTACCTTAAAAGTAGCTACATCTTTCTAAAGGATGCAGAATTCTACCTAGGAAATGTTTTAGAAGATATGTTAGATCCAGAAGCAGAACATAAACATAATGCATAAAAAACAAAGGCACTGTACAGAGCTTAAGTGTACACTCAGCATCCACAGATATGAATAAGAAATGGCAGAACGGCATCACAGTGTATCATCACAGTGTACCATCACAGTGCACCAATACAGTGTACCATCACAGTGCATCAATACAGTGTACCATCACTGTGTAGCATCACAGTGCACCAATACAGTGTACCATCACAGTG
>JAAGVU020000038.1:5225761-5240955 GCA_011763525.2 Mormyrus iriodes | reverse complement strand
CTGACTACTTGCTCCCTTATTTTATCCTTGCCCAGTATGCTGCTCCTGACTACTTGCTCCCTTATTTTATCCTTGCCTAGTATGCTGCTCCTGACTACTTGCTCCCTTATTTTATCCTTGCCCAGTATGCTGCTCCTGACTACTCGCTCCCTTATTTTATCCTTGCCCAGTTTGCTGATCCTGAGTACTCGTTCCCTTGTCTTTGACAGAAGCGGTCTAAGCAGCGAAAGCTTCAGCAGAAGGCTCTGCGCAAGCGGCAGCTGAAGGAGCAGAGGCAGGCCCGGAAGGAGAGGCTCAGTGGCTTGTTCCTTAATGAGGAGGTGCTGTCGCTCCGAGTCCCAGAGGAAGAGGATCATGAAGGAGATGTTGAAGTCTTGATGTGACAGCAGTGAATTACTCAGTGTTCCGTCTAAGCCTCTCATTTTAATTGTACGTGGGGTTTATAGAGTTTAAAAAAAAAATCCATGCTAAATTTGGAGACATTGATCTGGCTTTGACTATTCCTAATGAGCTAAAATGCCCTGCACGTGTTTAAGGATTCCGTGAGTGGCGTTCTCATGGGTTCCTGTGATGGAAGCACCTTAACTTTGAAGGACATAATGCACTTACTCACTGGGTTGAAGATACTTTCTTCCTGTTTTATGAGCACACGCTTGTCCTAAAACTTATGGAACTACTGAAGCTTGTTCCTGATTAGGTAGTTCTATAAAGAGCATATGTGAGATTTCTCGTTCTCTGGGGGTAAAAAGAACTTGAAGGCATAGAGGGAACACTGAATTTTTTTTTTTTTTGAAAACCTATACATATATAAATAATTCAAAGTGTATGTATACAGTTGTTCAGCTGTGAAAAACTGTATTGTCCATATCTGTCCAATTAAGATATTTTAAGATATTAATGAAACAGTGGTAAAGCCTGTTTGTTTTGCATCTTTACATTCTTCCCTGTTCTGTCTGTCACTTAAATATGCTAAATTAGGTTATTCTATGAAAAGGTTTTGGCTGTATATTCATGTAAATTATTGACTGATGTTTTGCAATGTAAAGATAAAGGTGTATACTTTATGTATGTACACTGAAAGAATTTAAGCCATAACTCTTATTGGAGTCTGCTTTTGTTTTAGACCTTGTGAAACTAAGTCATTGCATTTTTTGTGATTGTCTCAATCTTTAGTCTTCAGATTTTAATTTCATTCCATAATTTACAGCTACCTACATCAAACTTGATAGTTTTATATTTGATAGACACTTTGTAGGATAATGATTTTGGTTTTTTCCCAGTATGTATTGCATTTCTGTAATTCACTGCATAATACAAAAAGATAACCATTGATTAATGTATTATTCTTGGAAAAAAATGTTCATTTTAGTTTTCTTCAGAGCTTTGAGACCGAACTATACATTTTGCATTGGTTCTCTTAAGTCTCACTTGGTATATCAGTACTGTTCAGTATGACATTGTTGAAATGCCATAAAACATGGAGCTGTAAAATATACATTAAAAAAGTGTACTTATTGCAGGACAACCCAGCTCATAAATATCACAATTTTCTTTGTTTATCCAGGGAAAGGTATGTATTAACATTGTAACAGAAAAAAAAGTGTATAATAAAGTGTCAAATTTATAAGACAGACTTTTATTTTTGGAACATTTGAATAAAAATGTACGTCCAAAATGATATTTATCAAGGTACATTGCTGCACTTCCTTGAAAGTAAATTTCCTGGGGTCGTAGAAAGATTATGAATAGAAGTGGATCATTTAGAAAATCAGGTGCACGATGTGCAGTATGAAGACTGTAGGTCTGTGTGATGCATTTCATATGAATTTTGTCTTTTGTTGGCTAAGCTGAAAAGTTAAAAACCAAAACAAATGTAAACCTTCAGAGTGGTATTTGATGCTAAACATTTTCTGGAAGCCTCCCCGTTAATTTGACAAATGTCTCTGCCAGTTAGCTTGTGTCTCCTCTCTACGTGCTCCTTCTGTCTCCTTTGGCTATTGGCCGCAAAACACTTGATTATAAAGTAATCATGTTTCATAAGTCTGGTAGCTTCGATTGTTTTGCTTCCCTCTTACTGGCTCTTTTTTGTTTTTTCTGCTCCCTGTAAGGTTCTTTTTCGGCACATTTTAATAACTGATAATTCGCTTAATAGTTCTGCTCAGGAAAATATCTGTTTTCCTGGTTTTCTCCAAACAGAAAATACTGAACATTCTCTGTTTTTAAACAGTTCATTCTTAGAGATTCACTTGGACTGAAAATATTGGTTGGAAGGGAAGATATAAGCACACACACAAAGTACACACTTGTCTAATAATTCTGCACACACTGTATATGACTACAAATTAATTACTATGACTTAGTACAGTACAATGTACCTGCAAGTACAAAAATCTGGCATTTAGATTAAAAATAATTTTACTGAAAGTGTTTATGTATTGATGGATAATCTTTTGGACTTTTGTCATTTTAAATTGCATCATTATTTGTGATTTGAGTGATCGTGTATAGAATAGTATAGATTTGATTATTGTTACTGGTCACTAGTGCTTTGCTTTAGCACAGCTACGACTGCAATATTGTGTATTTGAGCCATCTGGGCTATGTGTTAGTCTGCATTTTCACTGTGTTGGACATTTGGCACACTGTGTTCTATGTCAGTCCACAGCAGGAAGCTGAAACAGGCTGTAATAATGAGAATCACAAACACCCACCTACTATAGGTGCAAGCCAGCCTCTGGAGGAGCAAATAAAAAGGCTAATGGTGTGAGATTCCCAGGATTCAATTAGCCAGTCCAGCAAGCTTCATGTGTTCATGCTTGTAGGCTACTGCTCAACAGATTCTGCTAGACAAACCACCAGCATAGCCATTTCTGCAGTGACCATTAGAATGGATTCCTCTTCAGCAATGTAGACACTGCGTATGTATGGATGAAGATAAGCACGCTAGATTTTTTTTTATTATAAGCTACCGCCTACACCTTACTGTACACGGACGTCACTCTTCGCTACTCTCACACAGCTAAATGCACACCGTTCGCGTCTCTCTGTGTGAGCTCATGAGAATAACACGGCAAAGGATTAAAATTGCACTTCGCCTCTGGATGCCAGTGTTAATGCTGAGGATTGTGATGTCACAGCAAGTTGAAGACACAGTTTTTAGGCAAAATGCTTTTGACTGGGCAAGTATAGAGAACAGACCTTCCTGATGTAACTGCAATATGGTATGATTGTAATGAGGGAATGTTTTCAGCGTCAACTGGAACAATATTTAGCCTGCTTGTGTTTTCTTGAATGTCAGTGTGGGTGTAGGAGGGTGAATATTTATAGTCCAGGTTTATATTAATTTTCCAACTTAACAGAACTCGTGTCATCTGGAAATGCTGATTGCTAGTTTTCAAAAATCTGTTTAAGGATTTAAAAACCATTTTCTTTTCAACTTCAATGAAGACAAAAGTAAAATAATCCATGTTATCGAATATGCTGTTGATGTTATGAAACACACCATCTTATGTAAACTCTATGTGACTGTGTCTTAGTGTCTTGGCAAGATCTCGAAAGATCTTGTAAAATTCTCTATTTAGAGACCGTAAGGAACACAAAATGTATCTCTTCTCACTGAGATCGTATGACCTAGTATGTAGAATTCTACAGGAACATATAATATAAATTCATATTCTGATCATACACTTACATTTCATTGTATTATTTATTATTTCTGAGTGCTAAGAAGCCTCAGCTATTCCTTAACAACTTTATCATACAAGCTATTGTGAGATGATATTCCTCCACAATGGCCGGAGTAGATGGACGGGTGGGTGAATAATGTTCACTTAGTCTGCTGCCACAAGCAATTAATATGGCAACCAGCTTGAAAAAAAGCACAGTGGAAAAAGTCCTGTTATATAACTAATGTATCTACGTTTCCAATATGAATCTAACATCCAATAATATAAGCCAAGCTGAAAGATAAATAATTTAGGACAGGTCATGACAATATATCTTTCACACTTACAAGAGCTGTTATTTCATTCTTTTTCAATAGACATCAGCATATATTTAGCATTTGTACAATACTGCATGCTCCCTTTTTATAATACGATGTCAGGTAGAGCTATATTCCCAGCAAGTTCAGGGTGGGAGCGCAGTGAAAGTTGAGTCTGATTTGCCCTGGTCACGGACTTGAGGCACATGCATATTACTGTTCCCCACAGGGTCGGCTTGAGTAATTTGCAGGACTGAATAGTCTCCATTTGCTTGGATTCATTTAATTACCTGAATAATCTGATATTCAGAAGGATGGGTAGGGCCCCAATATCTAAATCGGTGGAATATGAAATACCCTGTCACATACTGATGTGGAAATAATTTAATGTAAAATAAATTGTTACATCTCTAGGGATATACATTGACAATGAATAAGATACTGTGTTTTCAAAAGTGAAATATAAAACATTTGTCAAATGTAGAAAAAGTAGCATTTTTAATGCCCTCAGTACATGACAATATTGTTCCAGAGCCAAATGTTGCACACAATGGTTTTTTTTACTGAGCAGCAAAATTACTAGATTTTTGTTTCTGCAAAGGGTCTTGGAAAATGTATGTGTGTGCGTGTGTGTGTGTGTGTGTGTGTGTGTGTGTGTGTGTGTGTGTGTGTGTGTGTGCGTGTGTGTGTGTGCAGGGAAGTCACCAGAATGGGTTTTGTTCCAGCTGGTTTCCTAATTAATTTGCCTTGCAACATTTTCTCTGGATGAATTAGCAAAACCTGATTAACAGTGAATTTGACAGTGAATAACTGATTGGTTGGAGAGGAGACTTCCTTTGAGCAGATTACAGAAAACAAAACTCAGGTACATAGCAGGACTGACACCAGGACTTGAACACAGAGCCAAAGGATGCAGGGGTGGAGAGGAAGTGAGGGAAGGTGTAGGAGTGAAAGAGGCAGATCAGAGCAAGGCACCAGCAGCCAGCATGGGCAGATGAACTGAAGTTTAAGGGAGACTGCAGCTGTCAGATCCTCCCTCCCGGCTCCCCTCCACAAACTGCGATCAGGCCATTCGCTGAATTAATGACACAATTCAACTCGCATTCACATGCATAAAATAGTATTTGCTATATTGCTGGCCACTTTATTTATATTTTGCCGATATAATTACATTAGTCTAGAAATACGTACTACAGAGGGTGAGCCCAGGAACACTTTTAAATTGAAATGCAGAACGTACTGAGACATATGTCTCTGGAACTTCATTTTTGTCAAATACTGGATTGCGTAAGAGCTTAAAACAATTCAAAAATCATACAGTACTCAGATACGTTTGGATATTTTACTGTTATTAAATGTAACTTTTGTTGTTGTAGTTAAGAGTTTGAGCTACAAGTAAATTCTTTCTCCAGAACAGAAATGCAGGGAGCGTGTTTGGTTTGCAGTGTATGCATACAGTAACTTAGGTTCTTTATTTAAATGTCACTGTGTTAATGTTTCAGTTCAAATGTCATGCCATCATCCCCTGGCACAACGCGAGCGGCCTGGAGGTGCTGGGCGGCTTCTGGGATGGGGGCTTTGATACGGACACCTATGAGCACATGATCAAGGTGATTCACAGTGCGCTGCATACAGTATAATCCAGGTACGTATCATCAACTGAAGCGATATCCTGTCAGTAGATAAAAAAAAATTACCCAATTTTTAACTATTAAGCTGTTCACCTCTGCTGTTTGAATTTCTTTATCTATTTGTGCCAAGACAAAAACGGTACCGTGTTACTTTTTTTGGTTCCAGTTATATACCCCGGTATCATTTTCCATTTATAAGGCAATGTCAATATATGCGGTTTGGAGTACTGATCCATTTCATCAGCGACTTCCCGGCCTTCATGAGCCCAGATCAGATGTGTGTGTGATGCATCATTTCTGCTTTTCTGCTGATCATTTATTCCTTTAATGAATGTGACTATCATTGTGACTAAGTGCAGTCTCTATGCCTGAGGAAAAAGGACTAAATTTCCCTCTGTTTCTCAGTCCACAAGGCTGTTTATGTGTGTGTGTCATGGAATTAGGCCCTGGACAGCTGCACACTAACTGCTCATGCAGGCTTTCCTTTTTATGTATGTATGTTAATATGAGTGTTTATGAGCTCCGCAACACACAATGGCAAATGTGGCAGTCATACAGAAGGGAAATCTAGAATTAAAATGATTGATTATTGCCTAATTGTATGTGAATTCACTTTATGCCAACACCCCCCCACCCCCAGCAGTGGAAAGAAAAGCATAGCACTAGACTGCGAAAGATCTCATTTTGTCAATATGCTTTCAAATCAAAAGCAAACAAAAGCTAAAGACCCAAACAGGGAAGCAGTTCAGCTCCTGGGCCAGATCTGCAGTCTGAATACCACCGCATTACTGAAGCACTAGGAGCATGACAATACTTTATCCACAGCCACTGATAAAGCTAACTGTCTAAGTCAAATTGCACTATTGTAAGTAAATAAAAATCTTGAAATATGGTATGACCATTTACATTGTCTACAACAAGCAATATTTTTTTAAAAAACAATGTGAACATGAATAATTGCAGTTTATACAGATGGTGATATATTTTTCTGCAGATCCCTATGTGTTGCAACAACTGACAATATCTGCAAAACACTTTGCAATTGCAATGTTTGACTCATCAAAGATAGTTTAATAAAGTATTTTTTTTCTCTTTTCTCTGTCTTTAGGAGATCCTAAGAAAGGATACTTTCCCTGTTGTTAAACCAAGAATAGCTTTAACTGGCCCGCTCCAAATTGACGGCAATACAGTGCAATCAAATATTTCTTTGTTTTTTCTCAATTTTAATTAATGAAAAAATAAACCATTTGACTGCTTACCTCACCTATTGTATCATGTGTAACATTGCCATGCGTGATGGATGTCTGTTGGACATTAATGAGGACACATTAGAAGGTGTGATACTGAACTGCACGTGCCAATGCTAACAAAGGAGTGTACGCCAGCACCTTAAAAGCTGTAGATTGTGTTTTGTTTGAACAAAGATTGCACTTTTATTTATATTTTGCAAACTGCAGACCTAAAATTAAAATAAAAAAAGACATACTCATAACATTACCATTACCAGCCACTGGGCTCGTTCAGCAGTGAGCTTCTGTTTTCCCCGTCTTCTATGTTTGCACACATGCACTTTATGTCGTCTCATGTTATTTTATGGTGCACACGGGCACTTTTTTGTAACTCTGTGTTGTCTTGCATGTAGCACCAGGGTCCTGGAGAAACGTTGTCTCGTTTCACCATGTACTGTACCACCGTATATGGTTGAAATGACAAATAAAAGCCACTTGACTTGACTTGACTTTACTTGACTTCTGACATCATTATACCGCTTTTGGCATTGAATATATGATCTGGTGATGCCAGAAAACAAGGACAAACTCGCTGCTACTGCATCCCTGCCTGCTTCCCCTTGAAAGGCTTAAGTGGAACGGTGCTGCTCCCGTAGATGATGTGCTTATGCCTTTTCACCTTGTGCTTGAGCACGTCCGTTTCCTCAGCCGAAAACTGATCTGGTTTGCCAGGTAAACGCCTTAAAATAGCAATTAATCTGTCGTAGGTCATGCGCTACTGCCTTTTAGAGGTAAGGTGACGTGCCATTCCAATTGGTTAATTACTTGTTATGCCCAAAACACACCTCTGAATAATAAAGAGAGTTAGGACAACCTTTTCTGTTTTTTCCGCCGTCAAAACCTAAAACTGTCCCATATATAGTATTAGGTTTATACAACTAAAATTCATCCTGACCAATTAAATAACAATGAATTATATTACAGTGTAGCGTAGCAGGTTAGAATGCTGTACCTGTGAATGGTAGGTCCCTGTTTCAAATCCGAGGGTTGGCAGACGGATTTCATCACTGGACCTTGAGTAAGGCCCTTAATCCCTCAACCCTGCAAGGCATCATCTGACCCTGCTTTCTAAAATCTATGTCACTTTCGACAAAGGTGTCTGCTAGATAACTGTAGTGTTAAATAACCATATGTTTACCTGTCTGGTGCTTAATTAAATATACCAACTTCTTTGCTTAAGGACTCTGTTCACACATGACTGTGCTGCTGTCCAACCAGATATCATCATCAAGGTCACAGGTAACATATCGGTATCGCTGATCACTGGCAATGATTAGATGGCCTATCTGAGGGAAGCACTAGATCTGGTCTAATGGTGTGAGATCAACAACCTCATACTGAGCATCAAGAGGACCAAGGAGATAGCTGTGGACATGTGGAGGAGCGAGTGACACCCCTCACCACTGACGCATGGAGAGTGAGGTACAGAGATAAGGAACATGCTCTGATTACAGCACGTTGCCGTACCCACCACAGGGCAAACCACCTCAGGGATGGGAACCTGAGTGCAGCCATGCGGTGGGTGACACCTCAGCACCACCCTAATCCGAATGGACCAGTGTGAGTTTTTTTTTTACAGTGGCTGGAGTGCCAACCTATATTCATATGTATATCTATATTTTTCATGTATGTATATTTTACATTGCTAGTCGTTTTTATTCGATCTTTAATATTTGTATCTTTGCTAGGCATGTATATATTATATGTGTATCTACTACGCTGTTATTTTCTGTTTTTGTTTTCATTTTTTTGCAGCATCTGGAGTAGTAAGCAGACTAAGAATCCCATTGAGCAGATATCGCACATATGAGAATAAATTGCTTGAATCTTACGAACTGTCTTAAAAACAATGGAAAGTTATCCTGAGATCATAACAGGAAATGGGACAAATGTTAACACTCTATCTCAATAACAAGCAGATATACAACACGCAAGCATATACTGTATAATACAACCCCCTCGACTAACTTAAAAATAATGCTGCAACACAACTATCTATCGTTCCACCTAATCGTAATATTACTAACAATAAAATATTCAAACGAATCTCGCCAGAAAGAAATTAACAAGGCAGATTCTGAACGTTTACGCCCCACTTTCCGAAATCTCTCAAACTAACTTAAATACGTTTTTACGAAGCAGTTTTAAACCAATCCGTTCTAGGAGTCGCGTGTAAAAGTAAATATGCACCAATAGCATATTCCGTGCCGTTTGCCGACTTTGGGTGGCGGAAATATTACCCAATAACATTGCGAATGTTTTTGAATGACGTTAAATGCAGCAAATCATTTTGCTCGCTGGATTCAGGATCAGCCAATCAGCGGCGTGATCTGGGCAGCAGCAGGCATCAGGGTAGGGTGAGCGAGTGAAATAGGCACGCTGCTGGTTTATTCGTAGCTAACGTAGTGTTTTGTCTGGAAAGGTTCGTATTGTTTTACGTATTAGTAAGTTGTTTGCTCTGTATTGTCCAAGGCAGGTGTTTTGGCAAAAGGAATACTACCAGAATTAACATGTTTATTATTATTATTTATCATTATATATTTTTTTGGTTGTTGCGTAATTAATGGAGCTAACTGTATTATGCTGTTGTCAGGGCTGCCCGAATGAGACCAATAGACAAAGATCAATTTATTCTTTAATGACGACGCGAAGCTTAATATTGATGATGATTAATATTGACGATATTGTTGGTTTTTCTGCCAGCTGTCACTCGAGAACAGATGAATGTCGCCCGTGTAATTATGTATTGGCTATCACTGTTAACCTCACAATAAAGATGGGGAAATTGGCTAAAACTCCAGGGCTAAATAAAATTCTTATTATATATCAGGAGACATTAAACAGTGTAATGCCTCAAAATTGACTCCAGTGGGTAGTTTGCAGTCACGAAGAAGCTTTGTTTGGTCTTCATGGTTGACATTTTATAATGGGACAAAAGCCTAGAGTGCCATTATATCACAGACAGCTAGTACTAACCTTGGTCATTTATTTACTTTTACAACGTGCTTGTTATATGTCCTATTGCTGACCTATAGTACCGATGTATTTAGCTAATTATTGCGTAAACCTAGAGGTAATATTAATCATTGTGATTTTTCTTGAGTGCTTTATGAGAAACGGTTCTTTAATAATTGTTAAATATGGTTGTTTCAGTAATTTAAAAAGTTTTGTGGAGCTTTTAATTATATATATATATACACACACACATGGATATGTTTTAATTTTTTTTTTATTTTACAGTATGCAAGGAAACCGTGCACCTCGTCCTGAACAGCAAAACCATGGGCCACCTAAATCGGATCCCCAAGACTATCATAAAAAAGGAGGGATCGCAAACAGCAATGGACAGCATGCAGAATCCAGTGAGCATCCAAACACAAGTAAGGACATTTATAATAATCCAGATTAATAATTGTATATTTGCCATTTTCCATAATGCCTAAGAGAGGACTCGTCGAAAATGTCATTGTTATGCCTGGGGACAGTTTACTTTTATATTGACTGTCATTTTTGCGTAACTCTAGACTCTGCCTTGACCCTCGACCTTCAGAGCTTTAGGAAGCCTGGGGAGAAGACCTTTACCCAACGGAGCAGGTTGTTCGTAGGGAATTTGCCAACCGGAGTGACTGAGCAGGAGGTTGAAAATTTGTTTTCTAAGTATGGAAAAGCCTCTGAAATTTTCATAAATAAAGATCGAGGTTTTGGCTTCATAAGGCTGGTGAGTTTCAGTAAACGTCTAATGAGCATGTAGGTGACAGCGCTTGCATGATATGCTTATTCTTGCTCCTAAAAAGGTGTTATTAGCTTGCTGTAGGACTCAATGCCCCTTTACTTGCTTGATGTTGAAACCTTTGTTTTTTTTAAAATTTAGGAGACCAGAACCCTGGCACAAATCGCCAAAGCGGAACTCGATGACACTCCATTCAGGGGTAGGCAGCTTCGTGTTCGGTTTGCTACTCACGGAGCCGCTCTCACGGTGAAGAATCTGCCACAGTTTGTTTCCAATGAGCTTCTGGGGGAGGCCTTCTCCATCTTTGGCCAGATAGAGAGAGCTATTGTGATTGTGGATGACCGCGGAAGGCCCACTGGGAAAGGAATTGTGGAGTATACAGCCAAACCTGCTGCAAGGAAAGCACTCGACAGATGTTCCGACGGGGCATTTCTATTAACTGCGTAAGTCTGTAGCGCTTAGTTATTGAACGAATGAATGAATCATTTATATGGCACTTTTCAAGATGCCCAAAGCGCTTTACAGAACCAATGGGGAGCCACTTCAGCCACCACCACTGTGTAGCCCCCACCTGGATGATGTGACAGCAGCCATTCTGCCCCAGTGCGCTCACCACACAGTAGCTAAGGTGGTGAAGGGGAAG
Organism: Mormyrus iriodes; assembly: GCA_011763525.2. NCBI lineage: Eukaryota > Metazoa > Chordata > Actinopteri > Osteoglossiformes > Mormyridae > Mormyrus > Mormyrus iriodes. The sequence goes on along the minus strand of JAAGVU020000038.1, from coordinate 5,229,680 downwards.
AGAGAATTTTACCATTTCGATGTAGGAGGTGTTTCGGAGGCCAGTTTTAAGCAGTTTTTTTTTCCAGTAGTATAGCTTTGGGTTCAAAATTAAATTTCATCAATGATTTTGAAGAAATGGTTTGGAGTGGATGCAAGTAATAGTTGACAGCAGCTCCACTTGTGTCAGGTGCAATTATATTCAAACTTAACACGCTGTTCTTAACACATGAAGGTTTCCCAGACCTGTGACAGTGGAGCCTATGGAACAATATGATGAGGATGAAGGACTGCTGGAGAAACTGATTAACAAAAACCAACAATATCACAAGTAAGTTGTTGACAAATTGTGGAAAGAAGCCTGTAAAGAAAATCTTGATTATAATTAGAACTATCATGAAATCTCAATTAAACTCGATTACTCGATTTTATAGAAGCCTGGATTAAATTTTGCCTCCTCGATTACACAACGATATGGAAGAAGGGAGGCTAAGCATGGCAGATGAGGGTCCAAATAAAGAGCGAAAGTCTCTGTTGTGTGGAAGCACTTCACAATAAAAGTCAATGAAAATGCAGACCTTCAAAAGACTTTCCAGTTTGAGGGACTCATCCAGTAATTTGAGGTTAGCTATAGATAACTATAAGCTATGTGCTAATCAATGCGATAATAGGAAGTTAGGTGGTGTATCGCATTTTATTATAAAACTATTATTTTCTATAGCAGGGGTCACCAACATGGTGCCCGGGGGCTCCAGGATACCCTCAAGGACCACATGAGTCGCCCGCAGACCTGTTCTAAAAATAGCACCAGTGAGCAGCATCTAAAATTTAATTTTATCCTGTTGATATGATAAAATCATAAACGTGATCAGTGTCGTCACATAGATGAGTATCATTAACCATTAATAATAATATATAACTAAAGGTAAACTGAGCAAATCTGTTATTTAAGAAGAGTGTGTCAAACTGGTAGCCCTTCATATGGCTCAGTACCCGTGAAGTAGCTCTCAGTTTCAAAAAGGTTGGTGACCCCTGGTTTATGGAGTTCTGTGTGTATATTACAGTACTGTACTTAATGCCTTGCCTCTCCCATATACCTATAGAGATGCACCCAAATTGACTGGCTTCCGATGGTTCCGGGCTCCAGTGCTCTAACTATATAGCACGTGTCGGCAAACGACATAACCTTTTCTTTCTTCCAGCACTAACAGATTGGTTTCCTTTAATGACCTGAAAGAGAAACGCACAATAAAACACAGAATATTTAAAATACAAATACATAGAGAAAGTGCAGGGGAAAAAAAACACTCGGTATCTTTTATTTCAATATTTTCCATCTGCTGTACTTCAAAATACATCCATAGAGCAACTTGCTGAAGCTGTTTGCTGGTGTTTGTATGCATTCAGAGGCATCATATGCGCACAGTTAACACGTCACCGTATCAGCCAGGCTTATCGCCAGTCATTTTTGTATCTGCCAATACTGGGCCTTTTAAGCTCTTATCAGCCAAAACCGACATCATGCCAATGTCATCGTGCATCCCTGTTGATTTGCTGAGTTAAGTTTCAGTTTGCTTTAAATGGGTGTTACGGGAAGTGCCGAGTCAGTGATGCGTTTTAGGCGTAAAAACGTCGCTCATTTCTTGGTTTGGTTGCACAGGGAGCGAGAGCAGCCGCCAAGGTTTGCTCAGCCTGGAACATTTGAATATGAGTATGCCATGCGATGGAAAACCCTCATGGAGATGGAGAAGCAACAGAATGACCAGGTGGAGAGGAACATCAAGGAGGCCCAGGAGAAGCTGGAGGCTGAGATGGAGGCAGCTCGTCATGAGCACCAGGTCATGCTGATGAGACAGGGTGAGAATTCAGTGTTTTCCCATATCAGGAGCTTTGAGGATCCCTCAAGTACGACCGTGTTTGCAGTATAATGTATTTCAGTCAGAGGACCGCACAGCGTTTCTCTCTTCTGTTGCCCCTCCAGTGGCTTCGTGGTGCTGTATTCCCTGCATAATCGAAACTTATTTTAAGTCCAAAATAAGGTGTTTGAAGCAGCACTGATTTAACAGCTAGTTGAAATGCTGACGGGGTTCACCTGATCTCTCAGACCTGCTGAGGCGCCAGGAGGAACTGAGGAGGATGGAGGAGCTGCACAACCAGGAGCTGCAGAAGCGCAAGCAGATGGAGCTGCGTCAGGAGGAGGAGCGACGGCGGCGGGAGGAGGAGCTGAGAATGCACGCTGAAGAGATGCTGCGCAGGCAGCAGGAGGGTTTCAAAGGGAGTTTCCCTGAAAACGCAAGTGCCTGCGTCCCCAGCCCCCTCTCACACCACACTCCTCTGTCCCATGGCGCTGTTCGGTTCTCCAATCAGAAGGCCATTGATCACTTTCCTATAGCCGTACGCACAGTGCCAGACAGGCTCCAAGGTAATCTGATGAGCGGTTTGTGGGAGCCTCCATCAGGGAGCGCTACCGCTACTTTGGGGGCACTTCGTGGCTGACGGCGGCTGACGATGACAGCGCCATGAATAGATGGGGTGACGATGTTGGCCCCCAGTTACATGGATGCCGATATCCACGTTATTCAGTTTTACTTATTAGTTACTTATGACAGTAGCCAGAATTAGAGATGAAATCATTTTACTATCCGCCACATTCTGTACTAGCGAGTTACGTTTAGCTAGCGCTGTCACGATTACGCGATTAAACTCCATTGCTAAAAAGCATCGATTAAAAATTGTCCTTCTCCATTACTCGGCAATATGGCGGAAGGGGGACTGTGCATCGCGGATGAAGGTGAAAATAAAGAGCGAAAACCACCACCTGTGTGGAAGCTCTTCACATCGCTTTTTTTTCCCAAAATTTGCAGTTTTCCCTCTGCTGTTTGAGCAGCCAGTGACAGCACAAGTTCTTCCTGATTTCCTGGGCATGTTTGCCAAAGTAACGTTAAATATACCTTAAAGACACACAGCAGAAAATACGACACATTCACACGCGTGTGTATCTGTGGGTAGACACCACCGCGGTAACTGCAGTTTCTTTAGGTCCGGATCACTCTCTACTGCAATATGCCATTCAAGCCTAAAAGTTAGTTCAGTTAATAAATGCCTTTTTGGTTTGTGAACATGAAGACATTATTTTCAAGTACAAATGTATGAGTCGTGTCTGGTAACTGTGGTATAAGGCGGTTAATGTGCAGCTGGGAGCACTTTAAACATTTTTAAACGCAGTCTGCTTTGTGTCGGGAAGTGAAACGGACTGCATTTTAAAATGTACAATGCGCGGCTTGTAGTGCATTAACTCTTACTTCATTGAGCTGTATAATGACGCTTCAGTATGTCGCAATATACAAATGTGCCATTTCAAAAATTTCATGTATTCTGTCAGTATGCTTTGGCCTTAAATTACAGTATTCTGTTAAAAAAACGTGATGCTACAGTAGTAAACTTAACCCAGGTCTTACTTCAGTATTTGTAGTCTTTTAAGCGTATACTGTTAAAAATGAATAGAAACCACAAATATTTTGGTCATGTAACGGAGCATGTTTCCTGTCACCCTGCTTTCCAGAGGGAGCAGGAGATGCGGCTACATATGGTTGGTAAGTGGAACTGAGAGTCCGTACGTGTCTTTCGCTTGCTAATTCTGTTAAGCTTTGACTGCCCTCGTGACATAAATGCATCTTGGATTGCAGGTCAGGCAATGGGTTTGAACCGAAACCCAATGGTTGGGACCCCAGTGTCTGCGCCTCCCGCCAATGTGCCTGTAGAGGCATCACCTTTAATGGCAAGGCTCCCTCGCCCTTCATTAACCAACTGTCCTCGCAGTCCCAACTGTCCTCGCAGTACACATCACACCACTTAATGTCTCCTATTCTTTCTGAAGGTCACTTGATATCATCCTCTGATTCATCTCTGCCATTAGAAAGTTGCTCCTGCCCTCTGCCTGG
>JAAGVU020000038.1:5208470-5222116 GCA_011763525.2 Mormyrus iriodes | reverse complement strand
CCGCTGTCAGGCACTCACCACATGGTTTCCACATTGATGTTCGCAGTCTGCATTCATTCTTTACTCCTTATATCCTTTACATGTAGAACCTCCTTGTTCCCAGCAGAATCAGGGTCACCGCTGTCAGGCACTCACCACATGGTTTCCACATTGATGTTCGCAGTCTGCATTCATTCTTTACTCCTTATATCCTTCACATGTAGTACCCCCCATTCCCGGCAGAATCAGGATCACCACTGTCAGGCACTCACCACATGGTTTCCACATTGATACTCGCAGTCTGCATTCATTCTTTACTCCTTATATCCTTCACATGTAGTACCCCCCGTTCCCGGCAGAATCAGGATCACCGCTGTCAGGCACTCACCACATGGTTTCCACATTGATACTCACAGTCTGCATTCATTCTTTACTCCTTATATCCTTCACATGTAGTAACCCCCGTTCCCGGCAGAATCAGTGTCACCGCTGTCAGGCACTCACCACATGGTTTCCACATTGATGCTCCCAGTTTGCATTCATTCTTTATTCTTTACTCCTTTACTATATATATATATATATATATATATATATATATATATAAAAATTATAAATACACACTATATAAATGTACACACACATTTCTTCCTCTTGTAGAAATCTTGGCCCACACAGAGTCCGTTGAGATTCAGCAGGACTGGAAACCTTCGTTTCTCAGCAATGAGGAGTTTACTCAGTTGATGCTGGAGGTGAGATTCTTTGCCATTTTAAATATTTCATTAAATTTTCTTTGCAGTAGTGTATATCATAATGGATTTTGAATTTCCAGAGGTCTTATGTATGCCAAAATAAATACCAAACCGAATCAAGTCTTCTTCATAAAAACATGCATTTAAAGTAAAATCTTTGCATTCTTGTTTTTCTCATTGTAGGCTTTAGATGGTTTTCTTATAACACTGACAACAGAAGGAAACATCAGATATGTATCTGACAGTGTTTCTTCCCTCATTGGCCATTTACCGGTAAGTGAGTGAATGGCTAATTGTGTGATTGTTTTGCATTGGCCATAAAATTAGCGTTTTGTTGATCCACTGTTTATTTAGCTAAGTAATACTTTTCCATGTGGGTGGAAATGCATGAATCAAAATGATATGCTGTGTGTGAAACTGCATGTGCAATTTATTTTTGAAATACATGTACAGTTTACTTATGAATTTATTTAGAATAGCGTTTTGAGGGGCCTGGAGTCACATGACAGATTGAGACCTGACAGTGGGCGTGGCTGAGGAGCAGGCTCAGAGGTCATCCTTACAATAACAGGGGGACCTGACAGGGGGGTGTGGCTGCAGAACAGGCTTAGAGTCCATCCTTACAATAACAGGGGGACCTGACAGGGGGCGTGGCTGCAGAACAGGCTCAGAGTTCATCCTTACAATAACAGGGGGACCTGACAGGGGGCGTGGCTGCAGAACAGGCTTAGAGTTCATCCTTACAATAACAGGGGGACCTGACAGGGGGGTGGCTGCAGAACAGGCTCAGAGGTCATCCTTACAATAACAGGGGGCCCTGATGGGACGTAGCTGCTGAACAGGCTCAGAGTCCATCCTTACACCAGGCTGCATAGGGCAGAAGGCAGTCTAACATCTTGCAAGGGATGCCAGTACATAATATGGTTTTGTGAGCTGATCTTTTTGCGGATTGGACGAGGATGGAAAATTTGAGGGATATCATATGGCTACTGAACATTACAAGTTGCTATTTTGTACCAGTCAGACATGGTGGACCAAAATATTCTGAACTTTCTCCCTCCACGTGAACATGGAGAGGTGTACAAGCTCCTGTCATCTCAGATGCTGATGAGCGAGCCAGTTGCTGCTGATTTCCTTGAGCGTGAGTGTCAATTTATTGTCTAACCCACCCAGTAAATGTGTATTTTTTTCCGTATTAATTATCTCTCGTCGCCTAAATGACTTTTTCTTGATGAAGTCATTACATTTTGCTTTAAGGACTATTTTTGGCTATTTTTGCAACGGTTTAGTCAGCATCAGCTCACTTCAAACTAGTCAGCTGCGCCAAAACATTTTAAAATGTAAGATTTTAATTGTTAGCCCCTCACAAAATGAAGCTGAAAAAGTTAAATCTTTAATTTTTGAACCAAAATACTTTACACAGCTTTTTCCTTTTTGCTAACACATCAAACATTGATCTTTGCTAAGAAAAATGTTCACTGTACAACTGGAAAACTAGCAAGCAACAAAGTATGTAGTTGCAGAAAATTATTGGTGTAAATTAAATTTTATTTGATTTCCTGAAATTATTGCAGGGATTTTATGATGATATGGTAAATTAGCTAATTACCTTTTTCATGTATAGACAGGGAGGCTGATACATTTGTGAATGAACTAATTCATATGCAACTTAACCTTCTGGTATTAGTTTCATATTTAAATTGCTCCTGCAGGTATCAGCAATCGTCATGCCGTTTAACTGTAATTCTTCTTCACCCTAAAATTCCTAACAGGAACTTCATAAAAGGAACATACTTAAAATGATTAATTGTTCCATAAGCTTATGCTATCGCACTCTGAAAAGTCCCAAATAAAGCAGGCACACAATGACTAAAACACACCGAACTGTTATGTCAAGTTGATTGAATAACAATAGCTATTCCAGGCTATGCAATATATTTATAGAAGACAATTATAATTAAACATTCTGACAATCTACTAATTATGGCCATATTTTCAAAATTAAAAGCTGCTACTACACCCAACACAACGTTGGCTATTTTGAAATATGTATCAACAAGTAGGTCCATTGAAGAATGAACTATAATGCAGTTGTGCATTAACATTAAATTAGGTTTTTTAATTTTCTGCATTTAAAAGTTTGTTTTTTTCACAGAAAATAGAAATTGACCAATAGAGCCTGTAGCAGTCAATAATGTAACAACTATTATATAATGTAATAAGTTGCCAATAACATAATAAATTTCTCTGTTCTTAATGTAATAAGTCAATAATGTAATAACTGGTCAATAATGTAATAACTTTTTAAATTATTGACATAAAGTTATTACATTATTGGTTCAGAAAATGTATGACATTATTGCCCAGTCATTACATTAGCAGGTTTTATTGTATTAAGAATTATTACTTTACTGACTGCTACACATAGTCTTACTGTGTCATTTAACATTTAAGCTGTTAAAAATGTATTTGATCTGCTCTTACTGTCTGAAATTATATCCTACCCTTTGATTTTGCTAGTTTTCATAGAGGTCGCCGTCTTGCATATGGCGGTACATTTAAATGTAATGTAAAATGGAACGTCACATGACTGCTGCCATTAAACAAAAAGATCTGACCTGATGGGAACAATATTAATACAAAGGTTTTTTATCTTTCCTCTTTTACATTGACTTCTTAAATTTAAATGAGCTTAAAAGGCCATTGTGGAAAGTCACAGAGATGAATATCCCATTGCTGTCTGTGTGCCGGTTACGTGTCTGACCCCTGTACCCACTTTAGTGCTAAGTCCTTAAATCACCATGGAAATGTCAATGTATGGTTAAGTACTCATGATGACTAAGACTAACTTTGTGTATTTTAAAGAATGTCTGCATGAAGCTATGTTCCATATTTAGCCCTAAGTAGCTGCCAAATAACAGAGCTGAGAGCAACGTGTCGGCGAAAAGGCTAAATTGCTGAGGTGCTGGTTCTGGCCACTCCTTTTGTTTTTACAAAGATCAGATTGATATAGATTTTATTTAAGGCCGTGGTTGTTATAGTGAATTCTGTTGGAATGATGATAATTCCTGTCACACCATTTTTCCACTAACCTTTTTCTCTGGTACTTACTGTATTATAGATGACGTGGTACTTGCTGTATTGTAGATGACGTGGTACTTGCTGTATTGTAGATGACGTGGTACTTGCTGTATTGCAGATGACGTGGTACTTCAGGAAAGTGTTTTTGCTTAGTAAGACTTTCATTTGTAATTCTCTTTTTTGTGATGTTTTTTTTTCAGATTCACAAATTGAGTTCTGCTGTCATTTATCCAGAGGAAGTGCAGACCCCAAAGAGCCTCCTACATATGAATATGTGAAATTTGTGGGGAATTTCATATTCCAAAGCAGTGGTATGTGCCATTATTCGGTTTACCATGTTTGAAGATGAGAAGCGTTCCTGCTGGGAAAATTGTTCATTATTGTTTATACTGTTCAAAATCTCACTTTAATTTGCATTTTATATTTCTGCTACCATGGGAAAAATCATCAGGTTTATCACTCTTTGCTTATGCCAAAACACAACTGCGGTAATGCAGTAATTTCATATATTGGCTGTTGAATGTATAATATTGAAGCCACCCTCCTTACTCAAGTCATATGTATTGCAATCTTGAACTTACATTTACATTTACGGGATTTAGCAGACGCTCTAATCCAGAGCGACGTACAACAGGTGCTCGGTAGTCCATGACTGTTCTTCACTCTTGTAAAGCTAAGTTTGAACTGACAGAAATACCAATTGTAAATTGTAATATATCTGTTCTGGTTACTGTCCTGGATTCCGCGTTTGTCGAAATTCAGTCATGTCTCAAAACCAGATTTTATATTAAAGCTGTGCGCATTTTCTGTAAAAACCTGTGCAGCAAGCAGATATTGTTTTTGCATAGATGCTTGTATAGAAGTCTGTAATTGAGTTTCTGATTATATTTTGCTGATTATATACAGTAGACTCATGTATCTCACCCAACAATGAGATCTGGAGTTTACTGTTTTGATTCTGTTGCTCAGTACCTACATCTTCTAGTAATGATTTTGAGCTGGAATTACCAAGGACCTTCCAGTCATCTCTAGAAGAGCAAGCCTGCCTTGTAGCCACTGTCCGACTGGTCACACCACAGTTTATGAAGGTGACAAGCAGTTTTTCCCATGGTTATTCTCTCCATAACCTTCATTCATACACATTAGTGAGATTATGTCAGGGTTGAAAGATACTGTTGTTAACAGCAGAGGGTGTAACAATATGTCAGTCTCTCATTACTGGACTTTGTATTGAAATGTACTGAATATCTGGCATTTCAGTTCCTTTGTAATTTATTTCATTGTATCTGAAGTTCCCCATTATTAGTATTAGTCTAATGGTTAAAAAATTAAAGAATTAAAATTAAAAAGAATATTTTACAAATACTCAACAAGAATTGAGAAATAGCAGATAAAAATAAATGTTTCCTTTACCATAAATTTAAATTAAACTTCTGTAATCTATTGTAATATAATGTAATGTAATTAAAGTTATCATTATTTTCAATATAAATTCATTGATATTTACAATTAGCACAATTCATATAGATGTTATTCCATTCAGCTGTTGGCTTAAAACCTCTGTCACTCCCAGCCAGACTGTCTGATATTTGTAAGTGAAAAATAAGTAACTGCACCGTTTTTTCTATCCTTCACCAGGATCTCTGTGATGTTGAGGATCCTTACCATGAGTTCACATCTAGACATAGTCTGGAGTGGAAGTTCTTGTTTTTAGATCATAGGTAAGTTGTGTAAAACATTTTATTAATATTGCTCTCTTGCCCTTAAAGACTGTATATGTTAAGTTGCGTATTTTCTAAAAATCACTGTATTCTCCTTCACTTAAGGCAGGAATACAGTTAAATGGTTGACCTAAGTGAAAATCGTCACCTTTGACATGTCAGCTTCTTGCTCCACATTGAAAACTTCTTACTAATAACTTTCCTGTTATTGGTAAATATGACTTTTTATGTAAACATGAGCACAACAACCCAAGGACCAAATGAAAAATAAAAAAAATACTTATAGGTTGCGACTCTTAGTACATACAATGTGACCAATGCATTCCTGAAAACTGGCGTTTACTAAAATTGCGTACTAAAATGCATATATCCAATGGGAAAAGGGGAATACGACTCCAACACTTGGTAACTTGTGCCAAACTAAAGAAATTTAAATAAAAACAATGATACCAGTGGCCAATAATGTAATTATTTGCATTTTAAATAAATCATACATTGATAAATTGCATCACAAACATCTCCTATGGGTGGTGATGGCCAAATAAAGCTTCCTGAACCACTTGCACTATTTTCTCACCCCACTAGATAGCGCTCTTGGATTACAGCTAGTTCCTGAAATGTCGTTTCGGCCATAATTATTTGGGAGTAGTCAGCGACATGCAGCCACCATGCGGCCGCGCATGCGCACAGCACAAATACAACGGCTTATGGTATGCGGAGGGCCGCATGGCTACAGACGGTTTACGAAAAGCAAATGTAAGTCAATTAAAAATGTTGCTGTGTAATTATTTTTATGATAATTTGTCAAATATTTTTAGGTTTTTAATGTTTGGATGACAAAAAGTAAAATTATTTTAGATCTGAAAACCGGTTCACGGGAAAGAACTGGTACGAAAAACAATTCATTCTTAGTCGGACATCGCTCTCATTCACTCGGATCGCAGCTTCTGCATGCAGGTATCGCAGTGTTTCTCACTAAGACCATATCATGTTGTAATTCGCATAGTGCTTTCTCTCCGACTGAAAATTGCGCAAATACAGAAGCCATTCCACGCTGTATTGGAGCAGGTTGGAGCAGATCGTAGCAGGACTGACTGTAAGGGATAAACCACCCTCATGTGTGAAGTTAACCTATACGAAAATAATCAAAGACAACTTGGTGTAATGCCACCGAAGTGAGAGTTGATTATTTTCATATAACTGGCGGTAGCCTGCTGCGCTTATATTTGCTCATTCTCACGAACATGAGAATCCTTCGACAAAAAACACAATGTTACAACGAAATACAGTGTTTGAGTTTGGTGCACAGCAATTACCTTATTAGGTAGGCTCTATATATCAAATATGTAATGACCCCTCAACCATTTCCTCCAAATGCGCAGTACAGTTGCAGTTTTAAGAGCAAATAACAGAAAAACTAGATAAAATGTTTTGAAATCCTTCAACTTTACTAGAAGTAGCCCACAATAGACCCACTAGATGGCGCTCTTGGCTTGCTTTGGGGCATGCTTTCAGCACTTTTTTTGAACAGAGAGCACCATCTAGTGGGGTCAGAAAATACAGCAAGTGGTTCATGAAGCTTCATTTGGCCGTCACAAGTATTGTCGATTAGTTTTAGTCTACAGCCGGTTAACTATAACAGAGGCAAAACTGACATTTTAGAAAATAAGTGAGTCTGACATCAAACTAATTTAAAAAATTAGAGATCATTGATAAGTTACAGTAATGAGTTTGTGAGACTGACACATATTGTGTGTAGAACAAATGCTTATCCTGCTCTGGCTTTTCCCTCTTCATTCAGAACAATCCTGTAAAGAAGCAAATAAGCCGAACCAATAGATATGGTGGAAATGTTAGTATTATATAGAGATGCACCGATTGCAGTTTTCATGGCCAGTTCCGAATTCCGTTTTTTTCGCCAGTGTGACGTGCCAATGCTGATTTTTGCCGATTACGATTTCGTTTCTAAGAGATTAAGATCAGGCTTTTTCATACCTTCATAACATACAGACATAATAGCGCAAAGGGTTAAAGTTTCCCTGAAACATTTTTACTCAGTTTTACTGTCACAGGAAAAAAAAACCTTAGCCACCTTTGCAATTTTAATGATTATTCCTTTTCAAGAATACCTATTATCTATAACTTCAGTGTGTCCCCACGTTTTCGTGGCACTTCCTCCATGGTTTTCTTTGGCTTTAAATGCATTACAAATTGCAGGCTGTGTCGTTTTCACTAACAGTGAAGAACTAACACACTTAAGGACATGTGAGTGTGCGCACCACTCTGAGACTTTTTTGTTACCCAGCGCAAAATTGATTCGACACCACATATAATATATATATATATATATATATATATATAATATTTATTTATTTATTTATTTATATACTTTTCTAAATCACACAGTGATGAAATATTGCACATCTCTTTTAAGCTTTTGTCTTCTGTAGACATGTTGATAACTAGGCTAACTCAACTCCATAAAGCTGTAAAGATTATGTAGCTTATTCATTGGCTAGTCTAACCTAATTACTTTTTTCTTTTCAATTTGATGTTATTGGATAAAGTCTAGCAGTTAAAGCCTAACATATTTATCATTATGTTTGTCCTCTGTTCATTTATTGATTGCGATTGAAATTAATGTTAAACATCCCTATTTCATTTCATGTAGATGTCACGACTGCTACATAATTTGATACTTTGTAGTGTAATGTTACCATCAAGTGTGCGTGTCTTGTAGCAGACCTTTCTTGTACTGGCCGTATCTTGGAGCCTTTTTGGCTGCAGATGGATACTATTGGATTGTTGTGTTCCTTACCAGAAGTTACCCTTCTGTTTTTGTCTTGCAGTAGGAACTTGAAAATCAGTTGAATAAATCAGTAACTATTTATTTATATGGTCAAATATATGGTCCAGTCTTATTAAGCAGCCTTGGAGATATCTATTAAGGAACGTAATGTTCTGCTGTATAATGTTTATTTTACTTGTGTATCTTTAGTTTAACTCATACTGTTTTCCCTTAAACCGTTAAAAGGTGAGCTTCCTTGCTGTTTTTATTAGATTTTTTTAACTAACTTTATTGTATGTTGTAATTTGTTAAAAGCGATTGCCGTTTCTTACTTTTCTTTTCCAGAGCTCCACCCATAATAGGCTACTTGCCTTTTGAGGTTCTTGGAACTTCTGGCTATGATTACTATCACGTGGATGATCTGGAGCTCATAGCCCAGTGTCATCAACAGTGTGAGTCCCCCCCTCACACCCCGCACTGTCTGACTCACACTCGCTTTAGATAGGGATATGCAGGCAGAAGACAATATTCAGTAACAGTATAAAATATGTTTCAAGATTTAATTTGAAAAATGCAATGAATAATTAGCTTGTGTTATGGAGAATATGATGACTTCTTGAAGGTATGATGTGGTTGTAATTTTTGTGAACGTGCACTTGAACTGTTTCGTTATTCTTGTTTCTGTAGTGATGCAGTTTGGGAAGGGCAAGTCCTGCTACTATCGCTTTTTGACTAAAGGCCAGCAGTGGATCTGGCTGCAGACTCACTACTACATGACTTACCACCAGTGGAACGCCAAGCCAGAATTCATTGTATGCACACACACTGTGGTCAGGTAGGGTTGTCCTTGATTTAAAAAGTTCATAAGTTTCAAATAATCAATACTATACTAATATACTAAATAAACAATACTAATACTAATTAAATTGCTGGTGCAAGTACTGTGGAGCACTTTGCTGTACTGGCCATCCGCAAATTCTGAATATAATGTGCAGCGAGCTGAATAACAAACGTAAAGCTAGACAACAGCTGCAGTTTGCTGCCTCCAAGTGTGTGACTCCTCGCTTTCTTTCTTCATATTTATAATGATCTGTGTATAAATGCTAATATTCGAATTAAGAATCTTCTTTGTGTAATTTCTTTGAGAAACATCTTTTCCGATGTAAATCTTACTCACAAGTTTGTTCACCTATTTTGATTGTAACTGCGCCAGCTTAGTTTCTAGCATCCGTTGTAATTTTACAGTATCGGTCTTTAAAATTCATTGTGTTCAGCTAGTTTGCATCCTCAGCCTTGGGATAAAGTGTAGGATATTTCTTTGGCATATGGGTGGACGTTTCAGCAGCTTTCTGTTTGATGTTTTTAGCTGTCTCTCTGTATTGCAGTTTTGCAGAGGTGCGAGCAGACGGGCAAAGAGAGATCGGCTTAAAGGGATCTGAAGTAGCTTCCTCATCTGTTAAGGTGTTACTTTGTTTGCTGGGGACAGGATGGGAATGACGTTAGTTTTTAAAGTTTGTGTCTTTTTAATACACACCACAGATTCACCTGTAAATGTTTGCGTTTGTGTTCTCCACTAAAGTAAGAAATAATACGAGCCCTTGCTTATCATCGAATGGCTCGAAGCAATGCTGTGTTTCCATGGTGATTCTTCTTCTTTGAAGAAATCCTTTAATCTTACCCATGCTCATTCACAAAAAAGCGATTTGTTTAGATCAAAAGATGAAATGCAAAAAACTAACTTGTTTTAACCACTATAAGCACCAACCTTAGTTACTTTTGAGTTTATTTTGCAATAATCTATATAGAAGCTAAAGAAAATATAGCAAGTAACAAGTATTTAACTTGTTTCGACCTGCAAATGAGCTTAATTAAAACCACCTTAGAGCTTAATTAAAACCACCCTAAAATGACAACTTATTTTGTGCATTTTTCACATGTACTCTATGTACATTCTTGTATTTGTGAAATGCATTGGTATTGTGTACAATGTATCAGTGAAATCTGGGTTTCTCAGCCCAGTCCTCACAGACCCCCAGACGGTCTATGTTTTTGCTGGCAATTCCCTGGGAATTGGGAGAGAGCAAAAATGTGGACCACTGGGGGTCCACGAGGACTGGGCTGAGAAACATGGAGTTAAATCATAAATGGGCTGCGTAATTTGTTTGGCCTTTTTTGCTAAGATATTTTTGGTATATAATAGAGCCTTAACCCCACAGTCACATTACAACAGACAAATGTCATCCTAGACAGACAGACATGACACATTATTGTTAAATGGTTTTCTTTTCTTGCTTTGTTTCACAGCAGGATCACAAAGTATATTTAAATGTGGACCCTTCCTCTGAGGCATCAAAAGAGAGAGCGAGTGGGACCCAATCAGCATCCTCACACAGCTCCCGCAGATCCACCCGTACAGCTATGTCCGACTCTGCCTGTGAGTAATTAGCTGCTTACCAGGGGCTCGTCTGTGCTCAGAAATGTATAAGTATGTATAGCACATATTAATGTATAATATGTAGTCATAAATGGTCGTGTGCTGTTTCATTTTACACTCGGCACTTTATGGAACTTTAAGGCATTCAGAGCAGTTTGAGTACTGTGTGATATACTTATCAGCATTGTCAACATAACAAAACTGCCCATATACAGCAAAGTCTCCAGGCCGCCGACATGATAAATGATGATGGGCTGAGTGTCATGGCTGGAAAGGCCGAGAAAATCAAATGAAATGACATATGTGTTCAACTACATATTTTCTGAAAGTAACTGTTTACTCCTTCACCTAAGAAACAAATAACTACAATTACATTTTTATTGATCTCTTCTTTACACCATGCTTGCCTTCAATGGTCACCCAGAATGTTACATTTCTCCTTTTCCAGCAAATTCCTCGGTGAGGTGTACAGAGGCTAGCACACCGCCGCTCCAGTCGATATCGCTAGGCTCTGAAAAGGCTGTTTCCAGAATTCAGACCGATAGTTTGAAGGTCAGTTTGCTGATTGGAAGAATTAAAGATATTGGCTACAGTAAAACTTATTAGGAAAGGAACTGTGAAGCTCATTTTTCTTGTGCTTTTCACTGTAGATTTTACAGCAAACCTACTCTTCTGAGCTCCTTTCCCAGTCAAGCTTTCTTCTGTCTTCTGCCTGTAATCACCACTCCACTATGGTTGGTTTTGTCCTCATCATGTTACGCCACGTTACATAATGTCACTGTATCATCCAGAGGAAAGGAGACTTATGCGTGGGCAATGTGTGGCTCTGCAGGTTAAGATGCTGTGCCCATGATGCAAAGGTTGGCTCTTCAAATCTTCTGGCTGGAAAGAGTGGCATTGGGCCCTTGAGCAAGGCCCCTAACCCTAGATGCTCCAGAAACATGTTGATCCTGCTCTCTCACATGGATCGAAGTGTCTACTAATTAAGTAAATGTAATGCTGTATGGAATTGTTCAGGTCAAAGATTTTAATTGGTATTTCTTGTTTTCTATATTCATTGATACAGTCAGTTATCTAAGTGAACATTTTAGAAACATACATATGATTTGTATGTTAATATCATATTTAACTCACATGGATCTTAAGAGGACTTTCTAATCAGTTTACATTGCAATATGATTTCAATTAAGATTTACTTTTGGTGTAAAAAAAATTTAAACTACCACCAAAATATAACATGTCTCTTTTTCACCAGTAATCATGAAATAAGTAGGATCAGTAGAATAAAGTAACAAATCGTGATGAAGTATGAAAGGATTAGGGTCATGGAATGTAATCGGCAGTTGTGAAATAACAAAAGTACATGTAGTCAAGAAATTGTCCTCAGGATGTCTAAGGAATGTGTTTGCAAAAGGAATGTGTTTGCAGAACAAGGAAGTCTTTAGAGTCAGTGTATTTCTAAGGAAGGACACTCAGGTTTGACTGTTCCGTGTAGGGTTTCAGTGTAAGGTTTTAGTGTAGGGTTCCATTGTGTTTCTAGGGAAGGACACTCAGGTTTGGCTGTTCCGTGTAGGGTTTCAGTGTAAGGTTTCAGTGTAGGGTTCCATTGTGTTTCTGGGTAAGGACATTCAGGTTTGGCTGTTCCGTGTAGGGTTTCAGTGTAAGGTTCCATTGTGTTTCTAGGGAAGGACACTCAGGTTTGACTGTTCGGTGTAGGGTTTCAGTATAAGGTTTCAGTGTAGGGTTCCATTGTGTTTCTAGGGAAGGGCACTCAGGTTTGACTGTTCGGTGTAGGGTTTCAGTGTAAGGTTTCAGTGTAGGGTTTAAGTGTATTTCTTGGGAAAGACACTCCAATTTGGCTGATCAGTTTAGGGTTTCAGAAGCTGCTGTAGAACCTGCCTCCTGACATTGGTGACGTGGCTTTGCCTTCCTGTGCTGTAAATGCAGCAGCCCGTGTACCAGTTTCAAGCACCACATTTGGGGGTGATGCAGGAGCTGAAGGAGCAGCTGGAGGAGAGGACGCGGCTCCTGCAAGCCGACATCAGGAGCCAGGAGCAAGAGCTGCACAGCATCAAGGAGCAGCTGCAACTGGTCAGCAGCTCCAACATCCAGGTAAACGGCTGTGGGCTTCTCTGTCACCCTATACCTGCTCCTGTCTGTCACTCACCGCTGGCTGTACAGCCACAGCTGTATGGTCCAGTCATTTTCTGTGTCAGCTTTTCATCTAGAACAGGCTGATTCATAATTATTCTTCCTGTCTCCTTTTCCTGAAGAAAAGAATCATGGTGATGTGGGTTATTACTACAATCTTTCCAGGGGATTTTAATGGATAGAGCTGAGAAAAGCAATGTGCAGTGCTCTTTCATTGTGTATTTTAGGTGATAATTTCTGGTGAAACTGAAAAAGAAGAATCTCTGTATATAATAGAATAGAACACTGAAAAAAATAAAACATAGAAAAAAATCAGCTGAATCAGCAAATAGTTAATATATAAGACAGATTTCAAACTTCTTACTGCTTTCATTTGTCTTTCAACATAATGGTTTGAGTGCTATATCCCTAGATATAGACAGACTTACCTGTAACTGGCCACAGAGGCTCCCTTCCCCCATGTTTTTCAACGCAAAATGCATAGTACATCATTCATTGATTTTATTAATTTTATATAAACTGGTTTTCATTTCAGAACACACTTCATACATTGTATATTTACACAGCTAGATATTTTTATATGAAGTAGCTTAGCTGAAGTACCCTTATGACCGCTCTAAGGGCAGGAAAGCTGAAGTACCCTTATGACCGCTCTCAGGGCAGGACAGCTGAAGTACCCTTATGACCGCTCTAAGGGCAGGAAAGCTGAAGTACCCTTATGACCGCTCTCAGGGCAGGACAGC
>JAAGVU020000038.1:5186086-5198144 GCA_011763525.2 Mormyrus iriodes | reverse complement strand
AGAGTCTTAAAGCACTTATGTAAGTCGCTCTGGCTAAGGGCGTCTGCCAAATGATGTAAATGTAAATGTAAATGTATGTAGATGAGGTGATGTGGTCTGATCCAAACAGCTGAACATGTATGGAAGCCAGTGCTGTAAATTTTCTACTCAATTTTTGCTGAAATGAATTGCTTTAAAAAAATAAAAGTTTTTGTCTTGTTGTTCTGTTTGTGTGTTCATAGAAGTTTGAGTAAGCAGTACCCATGGAGTATTCCCACAACAATCTTTCACAACAGGCTACTGTCCATTCTGTAAATGTAAGACTGTAAGGCAGTGGTATTTTCCAATGAGCTCATCAGTGTATTGTTAGGTCTTTGACAGATACGCACATATGTTGCATGTGTGTATACTTCTGATGCAGAAATTCCGTTTTGAGACTGGATTACATACTTTTGATTGCAGTGTTTCATTTTGCAAGAGATGTGAGATGTCTTGCTCTTTTTGTTGTGTTAAAGGTTTGCGTGTAGAATTTTGATCAAATGAGCATAAACCGTGTAAAAAAAAAAGAAAAATATGCATGAGGGGTAATGTAAAGGGTTTTGTGGCCATCTACCGACTAATGCGGTCAGGGGCAGCCGGTATTCCAGATGGATTTAAATTGGAATAAAACACACGACTGGTAGCTTGCCAAACACTGAATTTTTATTTTCCAAATTTAACGCCATAGTCAGTCTGAGAATAACCGCACCAGCTAAGTTTAGTCAATGAACGATACGTTCATACTATTTATCTTAAAGGACCGCGGTAGAACTTTAAAGCTGAACTGAACTT
Source organism: Mormyrus iriodes (assembly GCA_011763525.2). Taxonomy (NCBI): domain Eukaryota; kingdom Metazoa; phylum Chordata; class Actinopteri; order Osteoglossiformes; family Mormyridae; genus Mormyrus; species Mormyrus iriodes. The sequence goes on along the minus strand of JAAGVU020000038.1, from coordinate 5,197,334 downwards.
TACTGTTTTTTTGTCGGCCGACAGTTTTTTACCACTGTCCTTTAAAAACGCCTATTTCAAATCTACCGCCGCCGTCAGCCACCGAGCAGTAAAGCGATCCAGCGCTTATCTGTGTCGCTCTTTATATCGGAAATAACGCAAATAAATCATTTTGACTAAAGTGCAGCCGTAACGGCGTAACGCGGGCAGCTAACGCGGTTATGCGGCGGGTTACTAGGAGAAAACGAACATGGAGGACAGATGTAGGTGTTGCGTTTAGCACCCGGATAACGGTAGTTCACTAAGATAAAATAGTAGTGTGGCTGAAAGTTCGCTTGTATAAACCGTGTAACCGCGTGAAGCACCGATGGGGGGATAGGGAGCGCAGGAGAGGGCGGCTGAGATGCCTGCAGACGGGGGAGATCCGGGGCGAGATTCGGCCTCCCGGCTCCGCTCGGCCTTCCAGCGGCTGCTGCCCGGCCCGGCGCAGAGCCTCCGCCTTTCCGATGTCGGAGTGGTTGCAGTAACGGCACTGCAGAGGTATTTAACGGAGAGTCCGGCCGCGAAGGACAAAGGCGGCGACAGCTACAGCTACGACGTGACCGTTAGCGACGGGCTCTGCCAGGCCAAATGCGGCCTCTCCCCTCAGCTCAACCGTCTTGTGCAGAAAAATATACTTCGGACCGGAATCGACGTTCACATAACGCAGTGTTCGTTTGTCTACAACGAAAAGAGACTAGGGCAGGGCGCAGTGTGTTTGGAGAAGGTGGAGGTGGCGGCGGAGCCCTCTTCTATTCTCGGTTTGACTACCGACGCGGATGCTTTACCCGTTTGGCCGGCAGAGGGCGCTGGAGGTGCGCCGGTGTCGCAGAGCGCCGGGCCCCTTCAGACAGGGCGGAAACATTACTTATCGCTGTGGAATAACGAAGATCCGCACGGAGCTCTATGGATCCCCCGAATGCCCCCGACAGAGGCGCTCCTGGACGGTAAGCAACTCAGCAGTAATAATAATCATTGTCTGCTAAATGCTGTAAACGTAAATAATCATTATTATTATTATTATTAACGCAAATAATGTTGTTCTTAGTACTGTTGTTATCAATATTATTGTTGTTGTTGTTGTTAATAATAATTACTAATGGCAACAATAATAATATTAGTAATGCTTCATCTCCATACACTGCTGCTGATTAAATGTTTGGAAGACTGTTAGGTAAGACCCGGATAAATGCTAGGTACTGATTTTCTTTCTTTTTCCAACAGTGTCAAAATGCATTCCACTCTGTGATCTGCAGAATTCCTTCTTACATGGGTTGCGGCACCCTCCTTTGCTTGTGCGTATTATGTGCAAATCAAGACTGAGATTTTATGGAAAGCTCGACACCAAAGTGGAATTCCCTTTTCAAGTGAGCAATGTTAATGCTGAAGTGTTGCATTCAAACATGGTGGATGCTGTAGTGACTTAACTGTGGTGTAAAATAAAGCAGTGATCCAAACGTTCAGCATGAACACATGCTCAGTAGCCAGATTGAGGCCAGGCACATAACATAATATTTAAGCAATTTGCCCTCAGTTTGCGCAGAGAACTGTCATATTGGCTGAGGAACTTTATATGAAATGTATTTGTAAAATATCAGGCTGTGTAAAATGACTGGAGACTATAAGCACAGGTTATGTATGGATCTGTGTGTTATGATACTGCACCTGTGATTGGAAGGTCGGTGATTACAGTCTCATGGCCAGCAGAGTAAATTTCTCATTGGGCCCTTTAGCACAGCCCTTAACCCCAGTTCCCCCGGGGCCTGGCTGACTCTGCTCTCTCAGTTGTGCATTTCCCATGACCAGGAGTGACAGATTTATTCTGCCTGTGTGTTTTATGTGTCACAGGCTTACTTTCAAGTTGCAGATCACAGCGGTTCAATGTCCTTGGTCCTTTGGAATGCACTATGTCTCGAGTGGTACCAGACATTGAATGTTGGAGTGGTGATGTATCTTCAAAACTACACGCTCAAACGGAGCTTCCAGAGCAGGTCACACCCCTCTCTCGCAGATCCTCGGATGAGAATCTTCTCCTCAGTTGGTAGTGAATCAACCTTCCGTCTCTATAATGTGTTTTTCTATGAAGCCTATTCCTGAATATCTTTCCGACTTTGATTTTCTTTTTTTGCAGAAATTTGCCTGAATCCACGTGATCCCAGAGCGGTCATTACTGTGATTCCTCCCAAAAGTGTGCAGCCACAGTGGGGCTTACCCAGTGTCACGTACCAGTTCGTTACCAGGTCTAGATTCAGATATGAGCTTCAGTCTTGTTTCTTAAGTAACATATACCAATACTATATTATATACTCCGCCATAAAATGTCATCTATATCAGAAGAACATAAGTGTACAAGTAAATAATACCTAATCATGATTAGGATTAATAAAAAAAAGCCTATAAAGTCTTTTTTTTCTACTATTTAAGTTTTATTTGCCAGAATTACTATTATTGGTATTTAGTCTGTGCTCTGATTTATACTCATTTTTGTTTTTCAGTTCTGAATTGGAAAGTTTGCCAAATAATTTTGTTTGTGATGTCATTGGCCTTGTCACTTTTGTGGGACGTTGCGAGAGGATCAAGAACAAGGCAAACGCAGGTATCTGAATTATTTGATTAGTGAACTTCAGTCACAACCAGAATGTCATCTGCATGAGAGTTTTGTGCATGGAACGTGTTCTTATCTATAGCCAGTGTGAACTTTGATATGGGTGTCGCAGGTCAGTCGTGGCTTAACACACCACTTGTTGTATAAAGTAAATGAGGTGATATTGTTTGGTATTCACATTTCGCTTACCCCGTTTTACTTGAAAACAGTGAGCAGAATTCCTTTAGATTAAGTAATGTTTGAGTGTCTTCCTCATTACATTCCTGTATTAATAAGCTTCTGTAAAGAGCCTGTGTGGCCTGATGCAAGAAGAACTTGCTTAAACAAAAAGTGACATTGTCTTACAGAAGTTATATTTTTAAGCTGGCAAACTGTAGATTGCACTCGAGGGCTCTGTGTTACTTGTTAATAAATAAGAACTGTACCAACTGGGTGCTTCCCATCTCTGAGTAGTTTGCAATAATAATATCTGGGTCATCTTGAGGCTTTAAAAAATCTTAATAATGCATTTTATGTTGTTCTCAAGAACAGCAAATCGCAAGTCACATATTAGTATATATTTATTAATTTGAAGCTGCCTTTGTCCAGAATGACATACAAGTGAGGAAAGGTGAGGGTCTGAGAGCAGGTGTAGTCAGCATCCTGTACCACTGACGCAGTTTAGGAGTATGGGCCTTTCAGCAAGCCCCTGTCTGCCACACTAGATTCATACCAGTAACCTTACGGACATTGGTGTCCAGGTTCCTGTCACAGATATTTTCTCGTTAGAGCAGTAACTAAAAAAAAAACTGCATGGGTAAGATCTGGAAATAATCAAATTTTGAGACAAATTGCACCAAAATTGAAGCAGGTCATATGATCACAAACAGAAGGGCAGTTTTGATACTTAGTCCTGTTAGCGTTAACTCAAAAGTCAGCCTTTTTTTTTTTGTTAACTTTGGAGACACATTGTGTGGATGAATAACGAACTGATGAAATATTGAGACCGATTACACCAGACTGAAGTAGGGCTACAAAGTTGATAGCAAAGAGAGTGGCTGCCTCAGACTCTTGATCTTGCTACTGTGACATTACATGGATGAAGATCTACACCTGTCTTCATTTTGAGACAAATTGAAAATTGAAACTGTAGCGCTATGTGACAGCAAAGGAAGGACAGGACGGCTGCAGAAAACACTTGGTCTTGTGAACACTGTAACTATAAAAGTAATTGATGGCTCTTCCTTGCAGTCCCTGAAAAATACTGGACGTATCGCTGGGTTCATGCTATGGATGGAACATCAACTATTCCCTTTGTTCTTGAGATATTTGCTTCATCTCAGCCAGAAATATTTCATGGACTATATCCAAGTAAATACTACTTCATATTTATATCCAGTGTTATGCAAGTTATGTTGTACTTCCCACGTCACTGTTTTTATCTTGACTTTTCTGATATGTCCATGGTGATTAATGTTTTCTTAATTTGTTTTGTATGTAACTGAAAAAAAAAAATTCCTTGTATATGGTTTCAAAGTTTAGACATTTTTATTTTTTCTTCCAGCTAATGAAAATAGAGTAATAAACACACTTCAGGAGTCATATTGTAATTAATAAAGGTACAATTTTTTAAACTCAATAAAATAGCAACAATTTCTTCCAATGTAGTGACTTACCTGGTGTGCACTCAGATGAGAGTATGCAAAGACGCAAGCACTTTGCCCTATCTGACCAGCTCCTGCGAGACTCAGATATTCACTACAGGTTAGTGTATGTATATGTATATGCTTCCTTACTTTTGATCGTTAATGTGCTTGCAAATGTACTGCTCACTCTGAGTTCAGAATAGTATAGTACGTCTGACAGCATAATCCTTCCTCTCAGTGGACTGAGAAAATATACATTTATTAGCTGAGCGGTCTACATCTTTAATGAGAACTGGATGCTGTCAATCCGACAAGTGAATTCCCTGGATTGCCCCATCACCCCCAAATCTGCAATCTATTCGCCCTACACACTCACCCCACCATAACTCAAAAATTATTTGATGGCTCTTTTTCAGAGACACATTTTATAGGTAAAGATCTGGAACTTATCAAATGTTCAGACAAATTGCACCTAATCTGAAACAGCACTGCCTAGTGGCAACCAAGGAGATTGTGACTGCATATGATGGTTGACCTTATGAACATGATAACTCAAAAAATATTTTACAGCTCTTATTACCACTACGTGAAATCATTATATGGATGAAGATCTGCATCTGATTTAATTTAATGACAAATCACCAAAACTGACGCAACAGCACTATATGGCAACAAAGGAAGGACAGGGTGGCTGCAGAAGGCACTTGAGCTTGTGAACACAGTAACTCAAAAAGTATTTGATGGATCTTTATCAAACCTTCCAGGAACATTGTATTGGTGGAGGTTTGGGGTCTTTGTCAGTTTGAAATAAACCGCACAAAAACCGAAGCAGTGTCACTTAAAGGTGTTCACATGCAGGAACAGGTTCAGGTTAGGATCTGGTTAACCTAATTACATTGAGACAAGCTGTACTCAGTTAGGCTTTTGATAAAGACTTTTTGGAGCGGTTGGGCAAGTGTTTCGGGGGTCTGGAGATTATAAAGATTGGGGGATGTGGGAGGAGTAGGAATTACGCTGGGGGGTGTAATGGGGTTGTCAGGGGTATACTTTATTGTTGCACCTAACTTTTAATTCAACAGGTTTGTGCGTTCTTTGTATGGGTAAGCCAGGGACATACATGTGTGAAACTGTACTTGAATTTTTGTTTGGGTGTGTACATTTAGGACTTCCAGTTATATTGTAATAGATTTATCTAAGGACTTTTGATTCTAGGGTTTCACAAAGGTCAACCATACATTTCCGCTCCTAAAGTGAAAAGCTTCATCCAGTGGACTAAAACTTTGAAGGAAAGCGTGATACTAAAGAAGACTGTCATTGGTGGTCATTACTGTTATCCTCCTCCGCCACCAGTGTTCACTCAAACCATCGCTAATGACTCTGGTGAGAGAACTTCACTGTTTACCATATTACCTTGCAGTGTGACTTCTGTTGCAAATTACTGTTGAATCACTTTACCACATTCATCTCTTGTAAAACAATGATTATAACTTATGTGTTAGATATGCAAAATGCCTTATATAGTAATATATATACCTATATAGTAAGCACACAGGTTTCAGTTATGTCTGCTTTAAATATTAATGTTATATCTGATAAATTACATGAATTCTTCCTTTTTTAAGCTCAATATCCTGTGATTGCTGCAAGTGAGCTACGGCAAGAAGTCGAGAGTCTGCAGTACCGGGAGCACAAGCGACTTGCCATCCAGGGTCGAATCACAGCCGTGCGTTATGTGGCACATTCAGAAGAGTGCCGTGAACCAGCAAAGGTGACTGCTCTGTTCGACATAGGTGGCTTAGTCTCTTTTTCCAATACTCTTTCTAGTTTCTCTAGACTGTGTGTGAAATGTTTTTTCCCCCCATCTTTGATTCCAAGCACTTTTCAAAACAAGTATTCTTGTTGCACTATATATTAAAAGCTACTTTTTGTGTGTTTGGGTTCTGGACACACACACTAGTAACTTGGTTAGCTGAATAGGTGCAACATCACGACTACAGCTCTCATGTGGTTTACAGCCAGGATGGAATATTATAGGCCTCTATTAAAAATCTTTGCTCATATTTTTATAACACACAATAAAAGTATATTAGTATGAATGGTATTGTTTGATCTAATATATCGCTTCTAAATATACCAATATACTGTGAAAATTTGGTATACTAGCTTTGTTTGAAATTAGTCAGTTGTATATTTAGAATAATTTTTGAAGCCATTTCAATGTAACGATATATGCTTATCGATGAATCCAGAACAGTAAAATATGTCTGATAGCAAGCCCCTCCTTTCTCTTTGATGTTCATTCGAATAAAATAATCAGGAAATTTTATAGTCAAAGGAAGGCAGCCAGCATGTTACCGTGATGGAAAGGTCATTAATGAGAGGATAAGGAGTGGCGTTTTGGGCTTCTGTTCATTTATGGTGCAGGCCCTGTCCTCGGGAGGACTTTCCTGCAGCACAGCAGTTGCACAGACCGGGGGTGAGGGAGCAGACAGATTGGACACACTGGCTAATGCGTCGGGGCCCACGTCTGAGAACCGCCCTTCCACCCAGAAGCGAAAGAAAAAACGACCAAAGAAGCAGTATGTTTAAGTCACCTGTACCATTTTTGTTCTGAATTTGGATCAGCGCACAGTGCAGGCCCTCTGTACATTCCTAGCATACTTATCATTTTACAAGTATAGTGAATAACGATCCCATTGACTTGCAGGTCATCGCATCTCTTATTTTTACAGAAATATCAAGCGACGGTACATCACTCGTGCAGCAGTACAGATGCTGAGGTAAGATCCTTGTAATATATGTTCAAGAGGATTTTTCTTGAAAAGGCGCAAACCTTTCAGAGCCTGCAATTCAAAGGCACTGTAATTCACCCTATTGTATCGGGTCATTTATTTTTTAAACCCAGGTCTCATAGAGCACTCTGAAAATAGATAGGCTTTGTTAGAAGGTCATTGCAGAAAAACTTTTAAGAAGGTGATGTTAATCATTTTAGGAAGCGTGATCAACGCCAGGAGGAGCTCACAGAGGAGAAAAGGACTAGTTCTGAAATGGAGGAAGATGAAGACGACGATGGCTCATCAAACGAAAATGACCCAGTTGCTGGTACCAGCGGACAGTCAGATATAGCAGGTATCGCAAATATATGGATTCTTTATTTTTGTTCATTATTGCCACAGAAGACACAGTTGTTCTCAGGGCTTTTTGTACTGTTTTTTTTCTTTTACTAGGGCTCCTTTTAAAAAGGCACTCAAATATTTTGAATATAATCAATTTATCATTTGAAGAAAATCAGATATTAATTTTACAGTTCTACGTAAAGGCGCAGCCCATCATTGCATAGTAGCCTAAGCCCATTGTTTGCAAACAACCTTGAATGGTGAAACTTGCAATATTGGCATATTATGGTCTTCAGTGAGGTGAAATAATGAGGAAACGATAATATGTAATAAAACATTTTTATTTATTTAGCTACTCACAGGACAGAAACTCCAGCAGAAACAACAACTTCGGTTCAAACTACATCTAACTAGGCTTGAGTGGTATCTGACCAGACAAGTACATTTTCGTACCTATATGGTGTTTTCAAAAACAATGCTATTCCCCTATTTTGAAATCCATCCATCTTGGCCCTAAAATTCACAGAGTGGGGGGGATCCCCACGATAAAAGCTGCAAGCAAAATCCAAACGCTTTTCAGGTTTCTGGGGTTTACTATATCTTCACATTCTTTTTGTAATCCACTCATTTTGCTAGTTTCTTGCTTGCTGGTTTCAGCCATTCCTGTTAGCTGCATAAATTTACAGAAATCTGCCTCTGCTGTGTGCCCTTAGTGAATGAAGTGTTACGTGACTAATAATAACCTACATACATCTTCAAAAAGTTCAGCAGTGGATTTTTGCTGTGGATTATGTACATATTTTTTAAATTTGAATTTTATTCCATTAACAAAGTTCAACCTCCCAGGCTTACACTGTCCCTGCATGGATCTTTAAGGTTTCTTAACTATATTGCACCTTGTGATTCATGCTTTTGGAAAAGTACTGTTGTTGTTGTTGTTGTTGTTGTTATAACTTGTGATGATAAGCTGCCTAATATAATACACAGTCACATCTGTGAATGGGATATGGATGTTTTTACATTATCTGTTCCAGTAACAGTTTATGATCAGTGTTAAAAACTGTAGAGATTTTAAAAAACAGTGAACTGGGGGTAAATTTCATGTTCCATGTTTTAAAGCACTGTAATTGTTAAATAATTAGCTAAAGTGCTCACCAGTGGCATTGTAGTACCCAAATTACTGTACTTTTTATCGATGGGGAATCTATAGGAAACTGGGCATGGTCCCTGAATTTGTACTTTACTCTATAGTATTTAAGGTGCAATGATTTTGTAGTAGGAAATCTTCGATTAGTAAAATTCTGATTTGTTTGTTTATTTAATTAGCATGCTCTTGCTCCACAAGATGGGAAACAAAGGAATGGAATCATTAGCAAATTTATTATTTGTTTGATTGCAATTTCAAAATATAAGTAAACAGTAATGATCATTACTTTCTCATTCTTGCACCATGTTACTGGAAAATCTAATAGTAGGCATGACATCACCTTTCTTATTGCTGTGACTCATAACTGTTCCTTAACCGAAGACCCTCAATACTGGTCCAAATTAGTGTATTTCTAAAATTTCATGTCTTATAATTGATTTATTGCTAGACTCAAACAGGAATGACAGATTTTCAAGGTGAAAATCGTATGTGAAGATTAACTTTTACAATGAATGATAACTGATGTTATCTGTGTTTACCAAATGGCTTGCCACTATATAGTCATGTTTAGTTTCTTGTAGGCAGAAGTTCAAAGTTTAGAAGGTGTGACTCCATTAACAGGTTATATTACCTGTATGCTTTTCCTTTAGACACTTTGTTTAGTTCATGAAAAGTTCTGGAAAATGTTATTTTCCAACAATGCAACGTTAATAGCTTACATAGCAAAACAGCATCATAGTGACAAGTTACTTTTTGGAGTATGTGACTGTGACATTGGTAGTAGCCTTCCATAAGAACATAATCCCTACATATATATGTATGTGTGTATATGTGTGTGTGTGTGTGTGTGTGTGTGTGTGTGTGTGTGTATATATATATATAGATATATATAGATATTGTGCAGTATAAATTGGGGGAAAAGCCAGTTTAATGATCCAAACTCCCATGTAAATGATGATCAAATGAAGCCCTGGAAAGAGGCAGATAAATCCTTGGTGGTGTTTTTCTGTGTATAGTAGTACATTCGGTAGTTTGAAAATAGACGTCTTTACACATTGCAAGCAGCAGACTAATTACACTGTTTCTCTCTCGGATCCTGATGACATCGTTGACCTGCTGCGATGCACCCAATCCAATACCGGCAGAAGAAACGCTCGCAGAGAAGCAGCCCGGAGTATCCTGGGAAAGTGAGACATGGGACACACTGAAAAAGGACTTGTCAGAACATTTTCATTTTGATAGGCTGGACAAAGAGAGCATTCCAAACAAGTTCAAGTTTGAACTCAAGGACTATCTCCTGTGCCAGAACAATTTCCAGCCTACCAAATGGACACAAAATCAATTTCTACCTGACCGGAACGTCCAGGAATTAACCCCTGTGGGCTATAAGGGCTACTACCAAGTCACCATATTGGGTAAGATGTTTGTTTAGTGTCTACGTTTGCAGTTTAAATTATTTAGCGTATTTTGGACTATTTTAGAACTTCCTGTGTCACATATAAGTTCATGCATAGTTCATACATGTTACTTTTTTTTGAAACTCTTACAAAGTCCAGACATAAAGTACCGTTTCATTTGCAGGGGCATAACACTGTGAAATGGCATCTACGATTGAATTCCTTAACATCATATGTTTCTGTGCTTTCTTCTCCCATGAGGCATAAACCAGCACATGGCCATTGATGCTGTATTCCTGCCTGTGCTGTCATCTGAAGACCCAAGAAGTGTGGGGCTGCTGCCAGGATCACACAACAATTCACTGCTTTCCTGTCTGGCCTCTGGATTCCTTTACCCCTTGAGTGACTCAGTAGACCATGAGCAGTCACTCCATCCTGACCCTGGTAAGATATGCAAGAGAACAGCCCAGGAGTACAGTCCCATCGCCAGGTTTAGGGAGTGTGTGGGTTTGTATTTACGACATTGTGGGGACCACATTTAACCAACTTTTGGGGCACCAAAGGGACATTTTTCAGGTGCAATCAAAAACCTAAAATATCCAGAAGTCTTATTTTGTTTGGTTATTTCTGGTTAAGGTTAGGGTTGGGTAAAGGTTAGGTTATCATAGTTAGGGTTAGGGTTCTGCTCTTCCCCACAATTACAGGAATGTACGTGTATATATATATATAGCATTGCTATTTAATGAAAAGCACCTTTCTCCCAAAATCAGTTACTTCAGAAGCCTGAAAAAATGCATTTTCTCAGAAGCTCTTCTACAAAATAAACCTAACACAACATAATGAGGGACCCTTAGCACCACAGATAGAAACCTGTCCTTACAGTCTTCAGTGGAAGGTTTAATGTTTTAGAAGGATTTAAGCAGATTGTTGTCAGTGAGGCAAATATGTCAGTGTCAACAAGATGCAGACTAATCTAGTTTAGTATTAACAATTAGTGATGTTAGTTACCTGGCTATCTAGCTATCAGTGTTAACTTGTTAAAAATTAGTGATATTCTGTAAGTAATCCATATAAGCAGCCATCATGAATACAAATGTTAAATAGTACAAATCCATCCATCCATCTGCTGCCGCTTATCCTGGTCGCGGGGGCAGCAGTCTAAGCAGGGATGCCCAGACCTCGCTCTCATCACCAGCCACCTGCTCCAGCTCCACCGGGGGAATACCAAGGCCTTCCCAGGCCAGCCGAGAGATGTAGTCTCTTCAGCGTGTCCTGGGTCTGCCCCGGGGCCTCCTCCCGGTTGGACATGCCCGAAACACCTCCCCAGGGAGCCGTCCAGG
>JAAGVU020000038.1:5165140-5183029 GCA_011763525.2 Mormyrus iriodes | reverse complement strand
TGTGTTTAGGGGGGTGGGGGACCGGGGCTGATTTGGCCCCTGCCAATATTGTGGGAGTACCATGTGTGTTTAGGGGGGTGTGGGTCCGGGGCTGATTTGGCCCCTGCCAATATTGTGGGAGTACCGTGTGTGTTTAGGGGGGTGTGGGTCCGGGGCTGATTTGGCCCCTGCCAATATTGTGGGAGTACCGTGTGTTTAGGGGGCTGGGGATACGGGGCTGATTTGGCCCCTGCCAGTGTTGAAATCAAACCCACGCCCTTCCTCTTGTTTAGTTCCGAGTGGTAAACCAACGGGCAGATCGCCGAAGTTTCATAATGTAATCGTTTTACGTAAAATACAGTTGGGGTGTGTGCCCGAATGACCTTACAACAAAATGTTTATTGAAACCTCAGAAAACCATTACATAATCACAATGTAAATGGTCTTCTATGTAGTAATATTGAAATAATTAACAGTCACACGGTAAAAAAAAGAGCTTTGTGTTCAGTTCAGCAATTGACGTTTACAGCTAAGTGAAGCGACTGGTTTTCTATCAGTTTTTTTCTTCATATTCTTTTCCTTTTTAAGGACTTTGATTGCTCTTTAGGTTTATTGGTTTCAGAAGCATTATACCCAGTTAAATAATACATTACAATATAAATAGCCAGCTGCAATATTTTCTAAGTATAGTCCACTGACCGAAGCGTACGTGCTAATGGTTCAGCAGTGTTTATAGCCCAGCGGATCGCGCCGCCTCGTCCGTCCAGGCGTGTCGGACGGACCGGTGCCTTTAAACTGTCCGCAGCGTGTGAATGCATGCACCGCCGTCCCGGGTGTCCCCGGATCCCAGATCCCAGATCCCCGGCGGACAAAGACCCCCTGACTGGGAAAGCGCTTACGCAAGATGAGCGGATGGATGGACAATAGTCTGCCGGGAGCGCGCGGATATTTATCTCGGCCGGTCTCGCCTCCCCGAGGGGACGGCACGTGGGTACGGCGCCGGTGCTCGGTACGCGGCGTCTGTTCTGTTAAAGGTCAGAGAACTACTAAAAATAAAAGCGCGTTATGTTTTCAGAGTGGGAAATGCCATTACGATTAAACCACGGCCGCTTCCTCGTGCATTCCTGGCCGAAACGGACTCGTCGGTAATCGGGGCGCGGCGCCTTTAAGCGGCACGCGAGCGCCTCACGTGGGCGGAGCGTCGGCCGGGTCCCGCAGAAGTTCACCTGTCAGGCGTCCGAACTCGACGGCTGGAGACGCGGCTTCCCTCCGCTTCCTCGCTGGAATTCGCGGAAACTTTAGTCTTATGGTATATCGCGGAGTATTTCATTAAAGCCGGGCCTTGCGAAGATGGGAAGCAGAGCGGGGCTGTGTCTGCTCTCCTGGCTCTCCTGGCTGTCCGCCGGCGGCGTGCTGCAGGTGTGGGGCTGGCGCCTGGCGCAGGCGGCGTACATCCGCACGGCTCTCCTCAACGTCTCCTACGCCGAGCCGCGGAGTAACGAGACCGTGTGGCAGCAGGAGGAGAGCGGCCTCTACGGGCAGGACTCCCCCAAGGCTTCGGCGGCGGGCAGCGTCTTCCTGCCCGACCCCATATACGGCTGCGAGCCGGACACTTCGTACGGCGCTGCCGGTACCGCCGGAGGGTGGATCGCCCTGATCCAGCGCGGAAATGGATGCACCTTCTCTGACAAAATAAACGTGGCCGCCAGTAAAGGAGCCGCCGCCGCCGTCATCTTTAACGAGCCCGGGCCGGATAACAGGGTTATACAGATGTCGCACCCAGGTAGGTTTAAAGATTAAAATGTTAATTAACTGGCCGGCGCCCACGCGTGAATAAAGCTTTAACTGTGCGAACTTCTCTGTGGGCTATTTACCCAAAGAGGGTGACCTGGCGTGACTGTTCGGCTGTTATCGGCCGGGTAGGTGTGGGTAGGTGGGTGGGTGTGTGTGTGTGATATAAAATATATCGAGAAAGCCTTCAGCCTTCTGGAATGGGTTTAAAGTGCAGGGGCAATAGATCTATAGTTATAGTGCTTATGGATGCAAAGTATAATTAGAAATGGCTAGTTTAAGGTTTAACTGTAGCGCTGATGTGTATTTGGAAAGTGTTTTAACGTGAAGTATTGCATTAAAATATCCAGGTGCGCGAATGCTGTTCGGCTGTGTCGGATTAGCAGCGCGGTCCTGCTGTCCGAATCTCCGCAGACGCCGTGCGGTTCCTAAACATCACAAGTCATATTTAAACACATTTACTGTTTCTGGCTCTGTCGACACACGACAGCCCGTGCGAAAGAACTGCGTGTGAAAGTCTTGTAGACTGCAAGAGTTGTGAAATATGATTGCAGGAAGGGGCGTATAAGTATAAAACGGCAGGTTGGATCGGAAAAAACGTCTAGGGTGCGCAGTATGTAGGGAAGATGGGGAACCTGACTTTGTTGTTAGTCTGCCTGGTTGGAAGATATTATCTTCAAATTTTGTCTTACTGAAAAGCTGAAGCGCTAAACCATAACAATCTATGTAGCATGATACAGCACCAGTAGATAAAACTATTTTTATTGCCACTGCTATTTGTGTTTGCTGGTGGAAATTGTCACACGTGTTAATTTCCCATTACGTATTATAATTATATTGGCTTTTATTTCATATTAAGGACATTTTGTATCATGATTATAGTGGTCTCCTTAGAATTGTAGTTATATGTTTTCAGAAGTGATATTTTATCTCTGAGTTTAATCTGTTTCTGGTTTGGCCAATGTGGTATACAGTTACTTGTCTGAACTCACAAGTCCTTCCATAGGTTGGCTCAACTAGTCATAATCTGTGTCTTTGGGTGTTTGTCACAAAGCAGTTTTTAGCAAACTTAAAAATAAGGTTTTCAACACCTGACAAATGTCGGGTTTCACAGCCAGAAAATATATATTTTACATTTTTTTTCCTAAATGAAAACCTCCATAAAATTACAATTTTAGTGTCTGCAATGCATCAGACATTATTAATTCCTATTTGTTTGCATTTCTGATTAGTAGTAATATGAATTGCCCTCGTGCCTCCTGACTTCGCAAACTCGTTTCAGATTAAATAGGCGTCTGCTTGGATACCTGTGTAAACTTTTGTCTTTGGTATGAAGTTTATACATACATTTTTTAAAACAAATAGTTTTATTATGTAACAATATTTTCATGGTTTTCAATGGGTTTTTCCACCTGACATGAATACTGTGCAAGCCTAACCATGAGGTGAATTGTTTATTTTTATTTTTGTCAGTATTGGAATTGGATCTACTAATCTCTTCACTACACCATGAAGGTCACTTAGGATATTTTTTTATGACGTAACTTCTGGTCCACTGTTTTCTAAAATGACTTTAAAATAAAAGCCCTCTTTTCCTGGTTGTACCTGGACATAGAATTCTGCCTAATTAGGGGGAAATGGTACCGAAAATTCATGGTTCAGTACAAACTTTGTTTTTGGTTTCACAGTTTGATGGAATTTCAGTACAGTAGGAAAAACAGAATTTGTTTTGAAGTGATTTATTACAAAAGCTACAAGCCCTATAAGGGGTAGATGTAAACGAAAGGCAAGGCGTCTGTTGACGTATCAGAATAACAAAACCTAAGAGATGCTTACTTGCACATAAAATTATATAAAATTTAAAAATCATAAATATTATAATGAACTAAAACCATTTTCTGCTGCTGAGTATGGTCAAATATCTGTAGCAACAAACTCCATTTCTTAAGCCTGTGCTGAAATAGTAGTAATAATGGATAAAAAATACCATATCCACATTTTACTTATAAGCAGCAGTTGTATCATCAGATAAATTAAACAAATTATCGGTGAAATGCAAGCATCTGAAATCAGATCTCGGACATTATAGTTATAGCCATCTAGTATACTTAAACTAGTAATTGTAATTTTTGCACTGGTAGAGAATTAAAAAGCAGCTTTGCTGAAGAGGGAAAGCTTGAAATAGGAGTGGAAAAATGGAAGGTGTTTTCCTGAATTGGCTGGCTGGCTGGCTGACTCATTCCATGTTGTTTTGTTTGATTTTTGATCAGCCTGCAGCACTGGCTTTTCAGCACTTTTCATTTATTTTGTGTAGTGGATGCTTTTATCCAAAGCAGCGTACATTTTGAGAAGACTGGTTCAGACCATCCCTGGAGCGATTGAGAGTTAAAGACCTTTCTGAATGGGGCTTGGCAATGACATCACTGCTGATTACAGGAACTGAGAAGTCTTTTGGTCTAGCGCATTTTATATAATGTTTAAGTATATTAGAATTTGTCGTTTGCTGTTCCAGTGAGGCTCCATAATGTACTTATTTTAAAATGTAATTTTTATTTAAACTTTGTGTTCCATGTTTTATTTTTTATGCAAACCTGTTTCTTGGATTTAATATCCATGATTTTTGGTTTTCAAAAGTACTGTAGAAAATATCATACTAGTATCCAGTTGAATGCTAGGTTTGATGTCATTAAATAAGCTTTGGTCCTTGTGAGAATTGGTTTAGTTTTCACTTTACTGGTAACTTCATCAGTCATCTGAGAGGTCTTACTCTAGGGGCTTAAATAGACCACCTCCTGCTTTTGTGGGAGTTGAACATATTAGCAAATGTCACTGCAAATTACCTTTTTCGATTGCATTGGTTCTGTACTATCTCTTGCCCTTCTTATTATACCAGTTTTGCATTGTAATACTGTTTCACTATATCGTATTTATGTAATCAAATTGCTGAGTTAGATGTTTCTATTACGGTTTGGCAAGTTGAGCTGCATAGCTTACAGTTTCACTGTTTACCCTTTAATGGAGATGAGTAATTTGTTGGAGCCAATCATGTTAGGTGCCTTTCGCAAGAGTGTTGACGCTAATACCTTTTTGGGACAACCTATACAAATGTGGGTCCTTGAAGGTGTTTACTTTTGGAATTTCAAATAAACCATTGGACATCATCTTCGCACATTCATATACTTTCAGTATACTTGAGGAAGTACATCTGTCTGTTGTGACTCGTTATGAATGCTTCTATTCATTCATTTCCAACCAGCTCAGTGCAATCTGTCTTGTTCAGTTCCTGCTTGTTTTGCTTTCTGAACTATTTTGGGTTTTCCTTGACCTGGTTACAGTCGGGTTAATTATGTTTATTCTGATACGTAAAACCTGTGGTTTGGTAACGGGTTGAGCTCATCAGTTGCAAACAGTGCCAGAGCAGAACCTACACAAGTGGAGTTGGAACTAGAGGCTAAACCTAAAACATGATATATAATAAAGTATTGTGTTTATTTACATATAATGCCACCGTTTTCTTCAGTTTTGTTTCAGTGTATTGGTGAAAATCATCTTTAATATTCCTGGTGATACAGTGCTGTTGAAGGCTTACAGTTGGGGGAGGGTGGGAGACTTACTGTCTTTATTCGAGGGTTAATGTGACCGATTCACAGCTTCATAACTTGGATGAGGATTTCAATACAGACTGATTCAATAAAAATGCAGAATTAATTAAAATCTTACTGTTTATTTTAGCAAGGCGTTATAAGAGCGAGGCGCGGTGCCTCTGTGTGCAGCACTGTTGCCTCATACCTCCAGCATTGAGGGTTTGAATTTCACCTCCGGTCTGTGTGTGCGTGTTACACACCAAGCTGCACAGGTTTCCTTCCACACTCCACATACTATTAGCCTTGTGACCCTGTAACCAGATAAGCAGCTAGAAGATGCATGGATGGCTGGCTGACCTTTCATCATCTGTTTACCTTTAATGCACTGTTATTACGCAGTTAAATATATTTCAAAAAGAACAGCTGGTTGCCTAATTTACAGATACAATTAAATTCAATTCTGAGATTTTAATTTCTGTGTTAATTTTAGTCCAAAGAAATTTGACTGATTTCCCTGGGGAAGACGAGACCAATTATGCATTCTTATTTGAGATGGTTCAGTTGTAATTGTGTTATTAAACAAAGCTGTAAAAGTGAATGTAATCCATTTTCCTTTTAATTGTATTTTTACAGTAAATCTGTCCTCTGCAATAAATACTGTTTATTTTCTTGCAATCTATAAAGGATAGACTGGGAAATTCGGAATTGGGAGGTGTTTATTAAATTTTTTTTATCTTTTGAATGCTTTATCCACAAGTTTGAGGCGTTTAGAGGAATTTATATAGGCAAATAAGAGTGTGTGTGTGTGTGTGAGAGAGAGAGAGAGATTTAAGCCAGAATTCAGGATCGTTCAATAGACATGTGCCCTACCTAACCTCTTATTAGACTATCGTGACTTCTGGGTTAAATTATCCAGCTGAGAAATCTTGCTTTGTGGAACACCCCCCAGGTCGTATTAATCACACCAACAATGATGTGTGTGTGGAGAGAGCTGTAAATGTATTAAACATTGTTTCAGATTCAACCATTGACAAGTAATGTGCAAGACCATAACATTTCCATATTGATATGGACGTCCTTTAAAATGATTTCAAGAAATCTAGGAAGAAATACCAATTTTTATGCAAATATTGTATTACACATTTTAATATATTTAAATACATTTCGTTAGTTAATGCTTGGTATGGTATGGTATTGGGAAGCAGCCACTAAGGTAGTCATCTTATGCATGTTCTGCACCTTCTCAGGAACTGGGAACACTGTGGCCATCATGATCGGCTACCTGCGAGGCATGGAAATAGTCAGTTTGATAAGGAACAACACGACGGTCACCATGAGCATCGAGGTGGGAAAGGAGCACAGTCCCTGGCTAAGCCACTACTCCGTCTTCTTTGTCTCCATCTCGTTCTTTGTGGTGACGGCTGCTACAGTCGGCTACTTCATCTTCTATTCCGCTCGGCGGCTGCACGGCATCAGGTTGCAGAACCGAAAGCAGGTGAGAAGCCACTTACTGTCTGGCTAAAGCAGCTTAGCTACAACTTTTAATATGAACCATTACAAAATTTGTTTGAAAAACGTATTTAAAAACCTCATTGCTTAGTTTTGTTTTTTTTTAAAGCAAGAAAATAATGTGAGCATTTTTTTCCTGCTGTAGTTGTTGATAAAATCCTAGTGTTCACTGGCCGGTCGTACAAGAAAATCGTGTTCAACAGAAACAAAGTATCAGTACTGAGCAGCATATTTCACAAATGATGCACAGTGCTAAGGCAACCAATCACATTTCTTCTTGTGTGAAATGATGTGATCAAGGAAGTTTCCAAGTACAAAAACTGAGTGCACATTTTCTTCACTAAAAACCAGAGGTGCAACATTTTTATTTATGCCTCAGATGACTTAACACTGCCATTTATTGTGGACACCTGACTAGACCAGGTTCAGGTGATTTTTGCTGACATGTATCAGATTAAATCATTGATTTATCTAATGTTGAACCATATTTTTGGAAATGAATACAGGCTTAAAAATAATAGAACTTTTGCCTAATAATTTATCTGTATGTGCCTAATTTTAAAACATGAGCAGAACAGAACAAATTAACCCCAGATGTCAGATGAATTAGGGTGGAGCTGTTCAAAGGTTATGAACAAACATTTGACTTAAGGAATCGGCTGGGGGGAAAAAAAAAAACTGCACGCAGATTATCAGAGATTATCCGCTGTGTCGTGGCATCGCCCCTCTGTCAGCCCCTATGTTTGCCATTGTCAACTGCTGGACAGATTTATAACAAGGAAAATACTTAAAAATGTTTTTTATTTGTAAATGTATATTTATTCAGATAGTCAGGTAATATACACTGTCATTTATGGTTGTTTTGGCCATAGATGTGGATGTAATGGAGTAATAAAATTTATTTGCAGAACTATATTTGTAAATGGAGCCTGACATTGTCATGTGTGCTTCTCCAGTGTGATTTGTGACAAGGCAGTAGCTGTCACCAAAGTCAACAATTCTGCAGGCCAAAGAAGTGTGAAGGGCACAGTGTCCTCACACACTCAGCCAATAAGGATTGGGACACTCAGGGCTTTCTTGCAGTCACGTGCATCTCAGATGTACTGAAGCAGGCCACTGCTGTGTGTTTTTGGAAAGGTTCCTAGGTCGTTATTAAAAATCAAACCAACACTTTAATTAGAAGCAACTTGCATAGTTTACAAGTATGACCTTTTACTCTTTCATGCAATAGGACATATTTATTATAACAATTCAGTTTTGTGTTGTTTGCAGAACTCCTCAACTTGATCTGGTAAACTTTTGGTGATAGATTCATGTCTTTAATCCTGAAGAATTACCTAAGAGAAACTGGTCTGTTTAGTAACTGGGGTGTTTGCTTTTTATGTGCACAGGTGTGTTGTATACATGTCCAAAAAAAAAACTTGCATAACCGGATTCTAGTGTTTGCTTTGTGATCTCATGCCTTGCCTGCCCTCTGAAACCAGAGTTGAAGGCACGGAAATGCAATAAGCTTTGCACATTAAATATTTAGACTTTGCATCCTTTCCTGATTTCATGGAATCTAGTGAATGGAATAATTGAATAAACTGTTTTTTTTTTTGTAAATGTTAAGTAACTGTTTTTGAATAGACTACATCTCCTAGTTCTACTGTTCTCATTTGTCTTTTGTTATATACCACTATATGAGAGCATGAAACAGGACAATGTTTTGTGTAATTAATGGAAAAACAGTGACGTTGCATGTTTTTGACAACTCTTACTATAGAATTCCTGTTCTGTGTTATACATAAAGTATACAAGTATTCTGCCCATGCTGCTAGTTCCAGTAAAACTCCACCATTTGGCAAAGTGGGTTAGTAGAAAGTCTTCCATTATGCAAGAACTCAATAGCTGGTGTGAGTCCTCACCCACAGAGCTACTAGCGACAGTACAGCAGGCCTTTGTTTGGCCACTAACCGTATGCAAAATTCTACCCCTCTCTGTCATGCAGAATGGCCACAGCAGCCTTCCACCAATATTTCTTTGAGACGCCACTGACAAATTGGGGGTATTACATAGGGAAGGTGTGAATTACCCTCTGTTGGAAGTACCATTTGTCGACTGCCTTTTCCCTAGGTTGTTTGTCTTACTCAGTGACTTTAGAGCAGGGGTGGGCAATCTTATCCGCAAAGGGCCAGTGTGTGCGCAGGGTTGTGGGATAACCTTTAGGTCAGCTGTTCAAACCCAGGTGTGACCGCTTCAGCCAGTCAGTTCTCTAATTAGTAATCTAATTATGGAGTTTCAGCAAAAACCTGTATACCCAATGGCCCTTTCTGGATAAGACTGCCCCCCCTGCTCTAGAGGCATGCATAGCTAAATACTAGGGCCCTCTGTAGCTTTTAAGAAAGCTGTGTTACTTTTAGTTATCAGTTGAAAATCTGTTGGTTTCTAATGAATACATCCTTAATACAACACTTTGCCCCTATTGCTTGCATTTGCAATATGAATTTGTCGCATAGAAGTTAACAATATTTGTTTTGTGAAAGCTGATGTAATGTTTCCAGTGAGCAGTCACAGGGGGTAGCTTAATGAAACAAACATTGCTGAGCCTCCATAATGGATCTGGTACTCTAGGCTACTTGTCGTGCTCATGAGGGGCAGGCAGTGACATCACTTGGCTTTGTTTTTCTTATCCTGTGCAACACTGCACACTTGAAACTCTCTCTTAGTCAGCATTACCAGTACGTAGTTCTTGTTTCAAATGTGAATTAAAACCTAAATTTATGAACTTAAACTTTGGTGCAAATAGTTAAAGTTTATAAGTGCAGGCAGAACCATACAAACAAATGCATTGTTTATTAAGACTTTGTAGCAATTTTTAAACAATACCACACTTGTTTTTCAATGTGTAGGTGCACATTGCAGGGTGCACACTCACTCGCTCACACATGCAGTCAATGTAGGCACTCCAGTTCACTTAAGTTGCATGTATTTGGCTGTGGGAGGATAACAATGGTTCTGGTCTGAACTCTTGTATAAATGGGGAGAACATGCAAAATCCACATGCATCAAAGTGGTGCTGTTTGGCAACAGCGCTATCCACTGCCCCACCCTCAATACAGATTTTCTGGCAGAGGCCAGCAGACATTTCAGACACTCAATAGACCTTTTAGCCATTTTTGTTCATGATTCTGTAGTTTCTCTTTTGGTCTTTGTACTTCTCTGCTGCAGCTGTTGTATCGTGTGCACTAGGTAGGGTTGTGTTGCTGGGCGTATGGCTGCCTGAAATTTAGATTTTTACAGATATTTGCTTATTATTTATTACAAAAAATAATATTTGGTTGTATGTGTTTGGTTGCAAGTTGCATAGGTTATAAGTCCGGACAGTCTGTAGTATGCTTGCATGATGTGTGACTTTAATAGTCACTTTAGAAGAACCTTGATAGTCAGTTGAGTTAATTATCATCATTATTGTTTTTATTATATATTTTTTTTTATTTAAACAGCAACCTAATTTTGACTAAATCTTTGCAGAAACGACTCAAAGCAGAAGCCAAAAAAGCAATTGGACAGCTTCAGGTCCGGACTCTGAAGCAAGGTGACCAGGTACTTTTTAACTTGCTGTTAATGCTGCCCTGTATTGTCCCTTTACACGTTCAAAGTGATGTGATGTACGAGGCTTTATTTGCATTTTATTCTCCTCAGTTAATGTGCTTGGATATCTCCTGTTGCATTTTACCTCTTTTGAATCGCTGTTATTTAGCTGTGTGGCCGCGCTGCCAGCTACCATGCCATCTGGAGTACTTTGAAACTTGTTCTTTTCCTGCACTAAAGTCTAAATTTACGGACGTGTTTCTGTCTCACTTTAGTACCTGCACTGTACCATACATTTTGTTTATTCATGCATATACCATTAATTCATTTTGGGTTTTTGAGGGCTATTGTGCTGGATGTTATTTTTGCAGTGTTACTGACCCACACAAAATTCCCCCTGGAAGCTCTTGGTTGATCTTTATTCTGTTTTAGGAAATTGGATCAGACGCAGACACGTGCGCTGTATGTATCGAAGCTTACAAGTCTGGCGATGTGGTGTCCATACTAACTTGCAAGTATGCATTGCCCTCTATTGGTATGAGATTTCCTGTGGTCTCTTTGGTAGAGATGGTCAGTTTTAGACACTGTCGGTTGTTTCATTTTCCCCAGAAATTGTTCTACGAAGATACTGAAGTTTGATACATTCATTTCTAAATGACTGTTTGACTTGATGTATATCTACATGATGATTAAGTTTTGTACGTTTACGACATGTGGCATTATCCATCAGTGTTTAATTTGTATGCAGAAGCAGCAATCTGTGGGGGCTGTTTCAAAACTAAGCTGACATCGGCCCGTAATTTAGAATGACCAAGCTGAGATGCTATTCAAGGAGACTAACACAGATTTTAGTACCGCAGTGCTGCTGCGCACGTTCTTCCAGCTAAAAGTGCTGTGAAAAAGAAAACATGGAATTTAACACTAATTTGTTAAACAGCTGACTTCTCATTTTGAGTGTGAACTTCAGTTAGCTGATGGCCTGAGAACTTTGGGGACTGAGAAGACTGATGGAAATGGGGCCTTTGGCACGTTTTCCATTAGTGTGAGAACCTCTGCTTATGGATAGTCATGCAGAGGTTCTTTTCTCTGAAATTTCACCAGGGCCCAGGATAGCGCAGCCTTGGCCATAGAGCAGTAAACTGCGTTGTATGCCTTATGAATGATGTTCTCAATTTAAAACCTCACTTATCGATTTAACAACTAGAAACAGCCCAGATTCTATGAAGCTATTTTACATTGTGTGTCAACTCTCAAATGGAGTTTGATCAGTTGCATTGATTGCAGCTAAACTTTAAGCTGGGCTGAAGGGCAGTACTTTAGAAGCACATCCTTCCTGTAAAATAGTCCGCCAGTCCCTACATGCAATGGCGTTTCAATAGAATACATCTTTTTTTCTAATGGTTCCTTTTTTAACCAATCATTATAACTCCCCAACAGCCATTTCTTTCACAAGACATGCATTGAGCCCTGGTTGCTTGAACACAGGACATGTCCTATGTGTAAATGTGACATCTTAAAGGCCCTTGGAGTTGAGGTAAGTACATGGAATTTTGTAGCATTTTTTATCCCAATATGAGCCTTGACTACAGTTTTTATATTTTATGCAGACAACACTTTACTGTGATTTTAATATTGTACTCACTGACAGGGTAGACTGCATTGTTTTTGTGCATTGGAAAAAAATATTTTTTTGTGTAAAGACGGTAAAGTACAAGCATTCTGAAGAACGCACATACAGTAAAAATGGATGCTGTACCATTATCTGTTTAAGGTAACCTCCCTCCCCCAACACACTTATCTCAACAGCCAGATGATGTTGAAGAAGGACCCCACCAGGTCCCCATGCCACCAGACTTCAGAACCTACCCTGAGACCCTGGAAGATGCCCAAAGCGAGACGGCCTCCTCTGGATATGCTTCAGTACAGGGCTTGGAGGAACACGGGGGCCCCGTGGAAGACAGCTATAGCCAGGCACCCCCAGGTGAGCAATGGCAGCACCTACTGCAGGATAGAGAACCAACCCTCACATACATTCCCTAATTAAGAAATGTGTAGTTCCAAAAGCAACTCACTTCCCCACAGCAAGACCATTGCTGTTGTTTCTATGTGCTATATTGTAAGACTTCTCTATCTTAAAATATGCCAGTGGTTCGGCTTTTAATTGAAAGTACCTGTCAACAGCAATTTACTGAATTAACTGAACCAAGCACTTTTTTTTTAATCTTAAATCATTTGCACGAATAGACTTTAACTTCCCAAAATGAAAACTGTAAACAAGCACATCATATGCAATCAGTTTGGGCCGTTTTTTTTTCTTTTGTTTAACAAGGCTCTGGTTTCGCAACAAAGTGCTGCTGTAATGCTCAGATAGTGTTGGGAAAATGTTAATCTTACCATTTGTTATCTTTCTTATTACCGTGATATATTTAGTTGTTTTGGGCTATTTTCCGGTATGGAGCACATACATGTTTTGCAGCAGTTTAGTTTTTGCCTGTCCTTGCCCTGTATTTAACTCGCGGAGTATGCAGGTCTGAATCAGAATACTTTATTAATCCCTGAGGAAATTACATGGTCACAGTTGCTCCATGACAGTAAGAAAGAAAGTGCTTAAGTTATTACAAGTTAAATACTAGTGTTGATACTGCAATATATTACAAATGACAAAATATTACAATAGCACTAATATACTAACTCATTATATTATATATATAAATATATATATAAAATTACTGAAAATTGAATATAGATTTAGTTGGATTGAGGTGCCCCTCTTATCGTACTGCTTGGTGTGATTAGCTTCACTTCCTTCACGAACTTGAGCAGCTATGATTGTTTTTCTGTGCAGCTGTAAGACGGAGTGAACAGAAACCAGAGGGAGTAGACGGACAAATCGACTTCCAGCCTCATTATGACAACCTGGCCTTCGAGGGAGATTCACAAAGCCGCCCAGATCTCAGGACGTAATGAGCATGGCCAGCCGTCACCCAGCGCGAGAGGGCTTCGCTTTCTGCAGAATTTGCACCAAAATCTGGCCTGTGATTGATTTGAAAAGCTATTTTTGAGAAGTAGATACATTTAGTGCATGTTGGTGATTACTAATAGGAAAATGAGCACCTATGCATCTTTTTAGTGGAAAATCTATAAATGCAAACCCATTGTTCAGTGCATTGAGCTCTGCTGTCTCATGAAAAGCGTACCTTAGCTTATATTGTATACAAAGAGCTTTGTGCTTCAGAACAATTTGATTGCCTTTTTCGAATTATGTTAAATTTTCTAATTCTGGTTTATTTTCAATAATTTAAAGTTCAACACATTTCCAAGCTGTATAATTTAAGGATTTTTGACAAATAACCTAGCACATAATGTGGATTTTAATAACCTGAAATTGATATCGATTGTGATTAAAATGTTTTAACAAGTTCAGATTGATTCTTTTATTGAAATAAAATGAAATATTTTTCTAGTGCTGAATGTGAATTGTCCTGATATTACGTTAAGACCTGTTTATTCCCCCTGGATATAAAACCTTTTATTGACCCATTCTGACACTCTTTTGTATCAGGTGGTCAGAAAATGGTTCTTATTCACAGAATAGTTGTTACATGCACTGTTAAATAACGGGAAGCTTAGGGTTAGTTGGAGCAGAGAGAGTTGCTGCTTGGTTTCTGCAGTATACGTTCAATTTACCCCTTCGGATACCGTGCCTGAGATTGATACGCAAACCTTAAGATGCCTGTTGATTTACACGTACTGCATATTTGTAAATCTTACATCTGAAACACCTTTTTTTTTTTTTTTTCCTAAAAAATTGGAGAAATTATCCAAATTTTATATTAATATTTTAGTACTTCCGTGTTTGAGCTGGTATATTAAGATATATAGTAGTTATGTTCCCATTCACTTTTATTGCCGGATCAAAAAGTATGCAAAATATTTGTCACTGTGAAAAAGAAAGCAATAGGTTTACAACTGATCAGTGTAAGAGATGCCTGTGCCTTGATATTTTGTGGTGCAAACACATGTTGTGAACTATTTTCCTGGGAAAGAATCAGTCACTGTTTAATCCTAATTTTGGTGTGCACTTTAATGGTTTAACTTAACTTTAAACACCTGTATGAATTTTGTGAAGGTATCTTGACTTTCCCCACCATCTTAGGTGAAGCTGTCCAAAGTATTTTACCTTAAATAAGGGACAGATGGTGTTTGGTTTTATCCCCCAACAACCCCCTTCTTTTCTGTATCTGAGATTTGATAACTGATGTATATACGATTTAGTTATATTTAAATGTAAGCAAATTGTAAATAAATAAAAATTCTTTTATTAAACCACGGACTAGTTTTTGAGTGCTGATCTGAGAGGAGGACATTATCAGCCCAGACTCTAACTTGCACTCTCACCAACTTATTACCCAGTGGTGGAATGTCCAGGGTGTACCCCACCTAACCTGGGATGATCACAGGATAAGAAGATGGACAGGTGACGTCTTTGTTTTGATAATGTGGTGGCTAAGTTTGATTCAACACCTTGCATTGCTCATCCAGTATACTTTGACTATTTCCATGTCACTGACATCATGCACTACAGGTAATCGCAGGTACCACATGTAATTATAACCATTTCATAACAACAGTAACAACCAGTGTAACTTGCCTGATTAAATCCCAGTAAAGCCAGTTGACTTGCCTTACTCTCCAGTACATCATCAGCAGATGTACTTTGACATAACGTTTATTAAATTTTCTAAATGATCTCAGACCAATTTGACAGATCAAAAACACTTTAGACAGCTTTTAACTGAGAACACTTCTACTTTTAGAAAAAAAAAATGCTGCTTTGCATTTTGAAATACTATGGTTTATTACTTACACGTTATGAGATCAAAACTAAATACAACTGAAATGTTATTCAATTCAATTTATTTTTATATAGCGCCTTTCACAACAGAGTCGCCCCAAAGCCCTTTACACGATATTGAGAGAATGGGAATAAAATAGGAAAAAGGAAAGACAAAGAAATTAACTAAAGAAAGAAGGAAGGCCAGATGACAGTGGAGGAGAGGAACCAAAAACTCCCAAGTAAGGAGAAAAAAAAACTCTGGGAGGTCCAAGGTCAGCGGGCTGCCCAACCCCCCTGGGCATGCTAACATTACTGCACAGAAAAGGGTGAACTTACTTACTAAAAGCAAGATGCAAACTGTGATTATGGTCATGGAAGGCTGCACCCACGATGTTACAGACCGTAAGGACTCCAGCTCAGACGGTGCCCTCCCCAGGCACCACCCGGACATGTGGAAAGGCAGAGAGCATGAGTGATCAGAACATGCACTGACACATTAATGGACATGCATAGTAGATAAAAATGGCATGTACAACAGCACCAGCATCCACAGTTATGGTGTGTTACAGGCTAAGTTGTGGGTTAGGGTTAGGCTTAGAGTTAGGGTTAGGGTAAGTGCCGGGTAAGCGGCTGCCCCTGCGCTCCTGCCCAAAGCCTCGCACTTGCCTGTGTAAGACGAAGGAGAGTAAGACGGGAAATACGAAAGTAAAGGACGCCTCTGTAGTCGTACAGACAGCAAAATAAAGTAGTGTTATCATATGTTATTAACATTAAACAAATAATAAATTTGTTCAAATAAATATTTTATAATCACGTCTTAATTCGGCAGTGTAGCCTGAACGCAGTAGAGACATAAGTACACATTTAGAATTTTTGATTTTATTTGTATTTATTATTGTATATATGTATATGTAATAATGTTCCGCTGTTTCAGGTATTTAATTGACATAACAAATCACTCAATACAGTAAACGAAGCAATAGCGGCGCAAACACATTAGCCGACCAGTTTTATCGCGAAATGAGCATGGTCAGTGTGAAGGATTGTGGGATATGAAGTTCCTTATGGGTGCTATGTATAGTCTTCTCAAGGGGAATCCTGATAATTAGAACTACATTCCCAGAATTATCTGCGTCTGAGACTTTGGCAAGCTTTCTGTCGACGTGGGAAACAGTCACTTGCAAACAGAAACCTACATGGGAGTAGGTGGCCAGAGCAATGAACATCTTCTTGTGCAAATTATACTCATCGGAATTTAACTATGTGGCTGAAACCAGAGGAGGTGCTTCTAAAAAATGCACTGAAGTTATGGGTGACTGAGAAATCAAATGATTATTTCATCCTGCAAAGGAGGCGAGGGTATGGTGATGGAGGTGGCGGCTTGACAGGTAGGGCACTGGCCGCTGTAATCCAGTGTCATAAATCTATAAATGCCATCAATCCCTCAGTCTGCAAAACCGACGTTTCTGCCCATTTTCCCCGCAGGTGTATTAGCTTACTTTAGTAGGGTGCTTTTGTCTTCGAAGCGTTTTGTTTTGTTTGTTACGTCTTTTTCTTCGAAAATTGAGATTCGTGTGCTTTATTGGTTTAAGTAATAAAGTTTTTCCCCTCAAAATACTATGCAACAAGTATTTTGAACACGACGTCGACGTTTCTTTAACACCAGCCTCCTGCGGTCGCTTCCTCGCTCGCACATCGGGACTGTTATTTATTAACGACGCACCCAAACACTGTTTTCCTGTATCTAACCTGCGCGGCTGCCGCTGTCACATAATACGCATTGCAATGCTGCACATATGGACACTAGCAAATCATCAAGGTGTAAAGTCCCTTAAAACCCGGTTTTATGTGCATGCAATTATAGACCTAAAATTATTGGTATAGTTATAACTGTGTAATTTTAAAAAATGTGCATATTTCCGAGAAATAAGGTCAATGGTACAGAAAGTCTTTCGTTTACACTTATAATACGTAGTACATGAAATCTGTAATGTTAATATTCCGTCTGATAGAGCCTTGATGCAGGTCCCCGGACGTTACCTTAACTTTGTTTTAGAGATTTACATCACGTTTGTCATTTATATGATGTCATTCAAAATCTCAGGAAGACTCCCCCTTGTAATGTACGAATATATTTCAGTCTCTGTATATGAGTAAGAAAATAGAAACGGTGTCATTGCAAATGTTTTGTTTGTCTTGTCTACCCACATTTACCCTTAAGTTGAAATTACTTATTTCGTATTTTAAAAGATACTGGTTTTGTATTTGACCATTGCTGTGTGTCACTATGTTATTACTGCACATGTCTGAAGCTGTCCGCAAAGAGGACTGACAGGCGCGATTCGGCATTTTGACGCCGCTGTTCCGGTACCATGATACGGTAGCCGCGGGGCCCGGGTCAGCATCCCGCCGTAGGGGCCCGGTTCAGCATCCCGCCGTAGGGGTCCGGTTCAGCATCCCACCGCGGGGGTCCGGTTCAGCATCCCGCCGTAGGGGCCCGGTTCAGCATCCCGCCGCGGGGGTCCGGTTCAGCATCCCGCCGTAGGGGTCCGGTTCAGCATCCCACCGCGGGGGTCCGGTTCAGCATCCCGCCGTAGGGGCCCGGTTCAGCATCCC
>JAAGVU020000038.1:5078535-5105723 GCA_011763525.2 Mormyrus iriodes | reverse complement strand
ACACTACTAGTGTCTGCAAGGTCATGGGTTTAATTCTATAGGCAGCCTACTAATTATATCACTATTGGGCCCCTGAGCAAAGCCTTTAACCCCAACCAGTCCGAGGATGCTGGCTGACCCTGCACTCTGACCCCTAAACCAGCTCTCGTCTCTATATACACACGTGTCTGTCTCATATAGACATTAGGGTATATGGGAACTATGCAATTTGGGGATGAATAAAGTACTAGAATTCTATCCTGTATGGTATAGTAATATCTGAACTGTGTGAAAAATGTTTGCTGTTCTTAATTTTACCGTTATTAAAATCATTTTTAAACTTGTGACACAAACATGTTTTATAAAACTGAGTTTAAGTCGCCATCTTGTGGCTGTTGAAAGCATCAAGAAATAATGAAATCACATTCTCTGTGATGGGATGGCAGCCCTGGGCAGGTATTGTCAGCCTGTCCGCACCCAGATATATGCGTCCGTGGCAAGACTCATCTATGTCCTTGACAGAATGTTTTGATTGAGAAAAAAATTATATACGGTTTAAATATCATGTCCATTGCATTTTGATTGAAATATCAATCAGAATTCATCTTCGTGCTGACCCCTGTTAGTGGGTAATACTGGTGGGGGGGTGTCCCACCTCCATTGTGTAATGTGGAGTTTGCATGTTCTCCCTGTGTGATGTGGAGTTTGCATGTTCTCCCTGTGTAATGTGGAGTTTGCATGTTCTCCCTGTGTTGTGTGGTGTTTGCATGTTCTCCCTGTGTAATGTGCAGTTTGCATGATCTCCCTGTGTAATATTGGAGTTAGCATGTTCTCCATGTGTTGTGTGGAGTTTGCATGTTCTCCATGTGTTGTGTGGAGTTTGCATGTTCTCCCTGTGTTCTGTGGAGTTTGCATGTTCTCCCTGTGTTGTGTGGTGTTTGCATGTTCTCCCTGTGTTATGTGGTGTTTGCATGTTCTCCCTGTGTAGTGTGGCGTTAGCATGTTCTCCCTGTGTTGTGTGGAGTTTGCATGTTCTCCCTGTGTAATGTGGAATTAGCATGTTCTCCCTGTGTTGTGTGGTGTTTGCATGTTCTCCCTGTGTTGTGTAGAGTTCGCATGATCTCCCTGTGTAATGTGGAGTTTGCATGATCTCCCTGTGTTGTGTGGAGTTTGCATGTTCTCCCTGTGTTGTGTGGTGTTTGCATGTTCTCCCTGTGTAATGTGGTGTTTGCATGTTCTCCCTGTGTAATGTGGTGTTTGCATGATCTCCCTGTGTAATGTGGAGTTAGCATGTTCTCCCTGTGTTGTGTGGAGTTTGCATGTTCTCCCTGTGTTGTGTGGTGTTTGCATGTTCTCCCTGTGTTCTGTGGTGTTTGCATGTTCTCCCTGCGTTGTGTGGTGTTTGCATGTTCTCCCTGTGTAATGTGGTGTTTGCCTGTTCTCCCTGTGTTGTGTGGAGTTAGCATGTTCTCCGTGTGTAATGTGGAGTTAGCATGTTCTCCCTGTGTTGTGTGGTGTTTGCATGTTCTCCCTGTGTTGTGTGGTGTTTGCATGTTCTCCCTGTGTAATGTGGTGTTTGCATGTTCTCCCTGTGTAATGTGGAGTTTGCATGTTCTCCCTGTGTTGTGTGGTGTTTGCATGTTCTCCCTGTGTAATGTGGTGTTTGCATGTTCTCCCTGTGTAATGTGGAGTTTGCATGATCTCCCTGTGTTGTGTGTAGTTTGCATGTTCTCCCTGTGTAATGTGGAGTTTGCATGATCTCCCTGTGTAATGTGGAGTTTGCATGATCTCCCTGTGTAATGTGGAGTCAGCATGTTCTCCCTGTGTTGTGTGGTGTTTGCATGATCTCCCTGTGTAATGTGGAGTTTGCATGTTCTCCCTGTGTAATGTGGTGTTTGCATGTTCTCCCTGTGTAATGTGGAGTTTGCATGATCTCCCTGTGTAATGTGGAGTTTGCATGTTCTCTCTTTGTGGTGTGGATTTCCCCCCTCATCCAAACTTCCAAGCTAAGTGTCATCTTGAAATCTGTGCTGTGCAATGTGCTGTGCAATTCTCTGGCCTCCCTGTCAGGGTGTACCCCTGTCATGTCAGAAAGGCTCCAGGCCTCCACGTGACCCCGTCCAGGATAAATGGATGGAAGATCAGAACTCATTTTAACAGTAGTGAAAGAGTTTGTTTTTTTTCATAGCAAGCATTACATATCAGTTGTTGTCACTCTCGATGTTATCACTACACTATATCTTTATTTTGTTTGTCAATTGGTCATCTGATTACAGTCAAAACATATACAACATGTGCTTCTGTTCCTTTTGCTGAAACAGGATAAATGATCATTGGGGGACACATTTTCCAGCTAAAAAAGGCTTCTGGCCTGGGGCCCCCAGCGGTTTCTAGCCATCCTGCAGGGTCCCAGGAGGTGGTGTTTGGGTCTGACAGCTTAATACACCTCTCACTAAGCTGAATGAGGAATGCGACCTAAAGTCCCAATAGTCTGAACTTTTACTTTTTAAATACACTTCTACCTCTTAAAATGCTTTATATAAATATGTAATGTTATATTTAACTCAGTATGGCACTCAGAAAAGACACAAATTAATAATAATAATAATCCTGAAATACTTAAAATGTATGATATTTTGGAGTATATGAGAAATGGATTTCATGGTGAAAACAATCATAAAATCGATATATTTAAGTTTTTGTGCTATACATTGTCTTTTTCCAAAGTTTCTGCACCAAGTTCTATATTATTGAAAATGTTTGGGCTGCAGTTTAACTCTCCCCACCCCTTTCATACAATATTTTGTCCAAAATATTGGAAACACATTATTTGAAATATATTTCAGATCAAAGTCACAGACATAATTGGTAAGCTTAACTTATGACCATCAGTGTCAGAGAGTCAGTACACATGGCAGTTACACCATTTTATATTTTAAAATGCTGGATAATTACACACAAACTATAGTTTTTAGCTGAATGTTAGAAACTGACAAATGAATATTAAAATAGATGCATCAACCTCTGGAGCACCAGCATACCTTCGTATTTGGAAATATTAATTCAACGATATATATACGTGTGTGTGTATGGATCATGCCACTTTTGATGTTAAAGCTTGAAACGATATATTCAAGCAATGAATTAACCAAAGGTGGGAATGGGGAGAAAGCATCAAAAGTTTAATGTGGAAGAGAAAATGGCCGATAAATATGTGGATTTTTTGTTTTGAAAACTTGGTTGAGCTAACTGTCCAAAACTTCTACAAAATCTGGCATTAATGCCACTGAGTACGCAACCTTTGCATGTTATAAACTCTTGTGTGATCGTTTTTTTTGTGCACTAATGAACAGATTTAATGTCCGGTCATGCCACACAAACTATGATAGTAAATGAATCACCCATTTTGTACACCATTTATGCACTTCTGCAGCTTCCTCCAAAATTATTATGAAGTGCCATTTAATTCGATATTCTCCACAATGTCCAAGGAAACATGTCCCCATCACCACCCCCTTTTTCCTTTGAAGGGAAGGAAAGTGCTATTATACATTTTTAAATACTTGCGTATCTTTTAATGTTCTACTACATAAATTATCATCCACAGTTTGTTGTAAAAAAAATCCACGGTAATGCAAATTTTCACCATGCTCCAGTGGACGAAAATAATGAATAAGATAAATATAATATAGATTATTATCTATATTTTCAGTTTTTACTAATGAAAAATGGAAGTTAAACTTGGTTAGTCAGATGGACTAATCGCCTAATATGAGAAAAGCTTTTGCATGATCAAAGCTCCCATGGGCGAATCCTGAGCATCTTGAAAATGCCGACTGCAAGCTCTCCCTACCAAGAATATTCCCTCAGCGACGTTGAGCAGGATGCACACCCCTGACACAGCAAGCATGAAGACTGTGAAGATGGTCTTCTCTGTAGGTCGGGACACGAAGCAGTCCACCGTATTAGGACAGGGGTAGGAGTCACATTTGACCAGTCGGAACATCTTATAGCCTGGGTAGATCATGTAGAATATGTACATGAAAGCAGCTTCAAAGAACACACGAAAGAACAGGCTAATCATGTATGTCCACCAGAGGGCCCCAGTGATCTTGAACTTCTGGTTCTTTATCTGTTCCAGATCTTTGGGACTTCCCCGTCCGGAGAGCTTAAGCATCTTCTTGTCAATGTGGCGGCGGTGGGCTACATGCATGGCCACCAGCAGGGCAGGGGTGGACACCAGGATGAGCTGCAGGGCCCACAGCCGGATGTGGGAGATGGGGAAGAAGTGGTCGTAGCAGACGCTGTTGCAGCCCGGCTGCTCAGTGTTGCAGGTGAAGCCGGACTTCTCATCCCCCCAGGCACTCTCTGCTGCCACCACCAGCACCAAGAGGCGGAAGAGGAAGAGGACGGAGAGCCAAATGCGGCCGATGCCCGTGGAGTGCCGGTTTACACCGCTTATAACGGCGTAAAAGGACGCCCAATTCATTTTCGGTTCCAGGTCTGAAAAAAGAACATTTTGAGCAAAACAATGTTTTTAGTAATTAAACTTAAAACGTGAAACGTGAAGATCACTGCAAATCAAGACTTCATCAAACCAGCACAGCTAACACTAAACAATATTAAATATTCGGCTACTCAGTCAAACGTAACACAGCCCGTTTAGCCATTTTGCTGCTATCATGGCCCTTCTGAGGCGAGCTGAGGTGAGGGTGGGTTACCAGGCTCTGCTGGAGGTGTGAGAGGCATAGGCGGCACCGGGCTGAAGAACAACGATGACCCACCAGTGTAGCATGGACATTAAGCTCGATCCAACAGAGAATCCAAGCCTTCTGATTTATGCCTGGGAGGCTACTTAAGAAGGCGAGGCGATGGCACGGCGGACAGGGAGGATAACGTGACCTGCTTTGATATAGCCAATGATAGGAGCGTACCCGAACAACGTGGCCAGGGCGCTGGTGGGGGGGGGAGTAGATGGCCAAAATCCCCAGGCTTCCTGCAGTGTGTCTGAAATGATCCTATTGGCCTAGCTCTAGCTGCAACCCATTTATTGCTCAACATCAACATTTTTTAAAAACTTATACAGAATTAACTAAGGATCAATAAGGGTCTGTATCTCATATATATTTATTTTTGTACTGAGATATGCAGACATATGATTAGATCATTTCAATTTTCTTCTTATTTTTACAGAAGATATTTCTCTTCCATGACTAATCCAGCAAAACATGATACTATGACGGTTACCAAGTGACTGAAATGAGTAAGTCAGCTCTGCAACATTTCTGAAACCAATTACTGTTTTTCACCAGAACTCACTGCAAACTCCAACTACTGTGTTAAAACAGGGCTGGAGAAATAAAAAAAAAATATAACTGATTGCTTCTTAAATAAACGTAATTGATTGCTTGGTAAACAAGACATTGTTTGCAACATTGTTGTGGCAAGTCCTATCAAGATTGTTGAAGATAATTACAAAACAAAAAGTATAAGTCGTTGATTTCAGATACCGGATAAGTCAATAGGAACCCTAGTGTTCAGTAAAAAAATGTCATTTACCTTCAGTTGAAGTGGTGCCCCAACACGTCGAGAAAAGGGTGGATTACAATCAGTATAGTAAGCTTTTTTACTCAATGGCTTGGTTTACTAGAACACCATGCCTTTGAAAATTGCAAATGAATTCCCTGACACTAGCCACTACCCTGCACTGTAGCGGTCATATGCTCTTATATAACTATTTACATACAATGATGGCCTTCTCTTGGCCTAACAAGACTCTTTAGAATTCAAATCAAACGCTACGATTTCCGCCTACCCTCTGCCAAAGAAAGAATCTGTGTGGACACATAAAAGCCGTCCCCTATTATGCATTGTCCTGGGCATGACAGGCGAAGTAAATGTTGCTTTTGACGTAAGCTGGAGCAGAATAACAGAAAAGGTCCAAGTGTTCTGAACATTGTAATTCAATGTAATCAAAGCAATATCACCACTTTGCAAAAATTCTTTTCTTAACCACTAGATAATGTGCTCTTTGAACAGTTAAATGGAATGTTAAAAAGCTAAAAGAAAGAAGCTTAAATTAAAAAATATTCAGTCTAGTAATTTTCCTTAGTCATCTTCAAAGTCATCCTGAAAGACAACTTCAGTATATTTTGGTTACACATAATGATGAAGCTCTTTGGCAGTACCTCGTATAAAAGTACAGTGAAAAATTGCTATCTATTGTATATTTTGCATTATATTTTAGCTCTTATATAATAATTAAGTTCTAAAATATTCCATTCATTCATCTTCTAACCAGTTATCTTGTTCATGGGATTCTAAAATATTAATAAGTAATTGATTACATTTATATTTCTGTTCAAATTAATTAACTATTAATATAACAAATAAAAAAATGTAACATATTATCATAACTTATCCTCTCCTCAGTTGTCATCTGGCCTTCCTTCTTTCTTTAGCTAATTTCTTTGTCTTTCCTTTTCCCTGTTTTTTATTACTCTCTCTTAATATCATGTAAAGCCATCATGTAATACCATGTAAAACACTTTGGGGCAACTCTGGCGTGAAAGGCGCTATATAAAATTCTCTCAATATCATGTAAAGTGCTTTGGGGCGACTGTTCTGAAAGGCGCTATATAAAAATAAATTGAATTGAATTGAATTGAATAAAATTGTATAAATTGAACTTATTTTACAATAATAATTATACACAAGGAGTGTACATTTCACCTGTAAACTACAAAAGCAAGATCTACAGTTTATCAGTTATACAGCGTCAACTCTATATTGTACAGAACTGTACAAGGCATCATATTTAAGGTATACTGTGGAATTGGGAAGCTAACATCCGTGTTTTAAAGCTTGAAACCAAGAGATTCTGCCCCAGTAGATTCCAGCTAGTGATATGCAGCACAGTGCCGTGTGTGTTCAGAAGCTGCATGTGAGAGATCGTTTCTGTCTTACAGGGGCAGATGGCTGACCTGAGTTAGGCTACATAGTTTGCAAGTCATCTTCCACCAAGCTGCCTTCATTCTGAATACATATCTGTGTTTGCTGTGGGGCTGCGTTTATGCACGTGGCAGTTTTCTGAATGTTTCACACACAATCTCAGCCAACTATTCCAGTGGCTATTATAGTGCAGCCCCCAGAGACCTCACACTCTCATCTGCAGAAATCCATGCGCCGCCCATGACTTACGTACCTCATTCGCAAGCTTTTAGCATAAAATACAAATGACGCAAATTAAAAAGAATGTGTTGGTGACTTTTCATAAATATGATCTCTATTTTATGACCAAACAGGGGTTTTATGACTGAAATCATTTACAGTGAAAACACCTCTGACTTTTTGTATTCTTGTTAACAATGAAATGTTGCCCTTCCTTTGCCCTGAGGAGGAGCATCTATGCAAAACAAAACCAAATTGTATATGTGAGTGAAGACAAAAAAGAAAATTCTAAAGTTTGGTCATTTTTTATGGAAATACAAAGAGCACATAAGTCTCAGAGTTGTATGGCAGACGGTACTGCTGAACGGCACCGTGCCCTGCATCTGCAGAGGTCCTGTTCTTCCCATAGTGTAGAATGTAGGGGTTCCTGCGGTCTGAAGATATAAACGTATGTAAATTCTTATCTCTAACATATGATAATATCTTGATACCTTTTGATTGCATAATGACTGATCTCAATTTTCCTTCAGAATTCCTATATGAGATACTCATCTAATAGAGCTGACTTTCGGATTATTGTATGTTCATGTACAAAAAGGCTGGAAAATCAAATCATTCTGAGATTTAAATTACATTCTTTAATGATGGCATTGCTGGCCATTTTGCCTTGTCCCGTCTCTTGTCGTTGTATCCATTACCCTCGTGTGTTTCCCTGCTTCCACATCACTGTGTAGCTCAGTGGGCTGAGCGTGTCCCTTACAGTCTGTGAACCCATATGGTGTGGGTTCTAGGCTGGTAAATCCCAGCCTCACCAGTTCCAACTTTTGTTGACCTCAGTGTTTGTAGTTTTGGGTTTTAGTTTTCTTAGTGCTTCTGTATTTTCTGTCTTAGTTCTTCCTCCCGAGGCCCACCCTCCTTAGATTCCGTTAGATTCTGGTTTTGTTTTGTATCTTTTGAATTCTTTAATTAGCCATGTAGTCTGAGTGTTAGAATGTTTTCTAGTTCCTATGTATCTTTGGATTCTGTGATTAGTTTTGCTTTGTGTTCTTAGTGTCTGATCAAGATCTTCTGCTTGTCTGTTAAGTTCCCTAGTTCTGTGATTACCTCTGTTCATTAGTTCCACCTGTTGCCTGTTACCTTGTGTTTTCCGTGATTGGTTTATTACTTAATGTTGCACCACTGCGTCTTCGTTAGCCCAGGTCAGTTTGGTGCATTTAGGTTCCTTTCTGTGCTCAGTGCTTCAGAGAGTTATTGTGTAGGTGGTATGCTGGGTGGTGGCAGGTTTGCTCATGGTGCTGATAAACCTCCTTTTGCTCATGGTGCTGATAAACCTCCTTTTGCTCATGGTGCTGATAAACCTCCTTTTGCTCATGGTGCTGTGAGTGGATTGGCACCTTCTCTATCTCTACAACATGCCCTGTCTGCAATGTCACATTGCTGGATGGTGCCTTTTTTGTTGGCATGGGGTTGGAGATAGATGGGGGGGGCTTCAAGGGGTTGGTTTGCCCAGGGAGCCACACAAGCTAGACAACTGATGGCTAATAAAGATGACTTAATTATTGCTACAGAGCCTTAGATTATACTTAAATGTAACTTGATGTGGTGGTTGACTACAGCTCTGGGGGAAAATGGCAACAAAATTGTTTCATTCATTTCTCAGTTTATGGGTATGCTTCTGTGTAAAAGTTTTTTTTTTTTGTTTTTTTTTTTTGTGTGTGTGTGCAGATGCTAGCCGGAGGCCTCCCTGCTTCTTATTGATGAAGGGCTTCTTCCTTGCTTTGAGACTTCAGTCCTGCTTCTACGAGCCTCTTATGAACTTGTCCTAGCAGTGCACTTCACACCACTTAGTGTCCCATTATTTCTGAAGGTCACTTGAAGTCATCCTCTGATTCATGAGGCACTGTAGGATAAGCTGGTCATCTCTACCATTAGAAAGTCACTTCTGCCCTCTATCTGGCTGTTTTTTAGTCATTCCCAGGGTCTCCTGCTTCCACATTGTTCTTGTGTACTGCAGTATTAGAAGTTTTGAGCCTGGATGCAGCCTGCCTTGCAGTGTAGTCTTCTGCCAGCAGAACCAGGATTAAACCGGGATTTGACAATACAGATTCTTAATATGGAGCATCTCAATGTTTTCTGGAACTGTATGTATGATATTGACAGTAATGTATTAACCTTGTTATGGTTTGAGTCCAGATGTAGGAAAATGGAATGTAAATTTCAGAGTATATCTAGGGAGATGTCTCACTTTATGCTGCTTTGCTTGGCTGCGTGGTTTTGCTGCTTTGCTGTGCAGTTGCTTCGGTCGTTGCGGCCGTCTTGCTGTGGCGCTGTTCCAGTTCGCTGCCCTTTTCACTGTTTGGCTCACCGCCGATCTTAACTCTGCTATTTGTGTGCTTTTAACTGGGGGATGAAACTCCTTGGAGTTGCGTTTGGGCAACGGTGTTGGCTTTCAATTTTGGGCTAAGTGGTGATTGGTGTGTGTATGAATGGAATATTAATAATTGTGGGGTACATGTTTTTCTTTATATTTAAAGAATTTGTGTTTTTGATTGGCCCCTGTGAACTGTCAGTACTGTCTTGGGACAATTTTCATCTGGGGGGGGCAGATGTACGGGGGTTATTCGGTTCCCATGGCTTCATTATTAGATATTTCTTTTGGGGTGTGTCTGTTGCACTTGGTGATTTGGGTTTGTGAATTGTCCTGTGTGGCCTCGCTGTGGCTTTTCAGTATTTTGTTCTGCGTTTTGATCTTTCCTGCTGTTTTGCAGAGATTGCCTTGATGCCTCATAAGACCTAATTCTGAAGGCCATCGTTCTGGAGTTTTCATGACTAGAATGTAATAAACTGTTTGCATTTGAGGAATCTTGCATCCGTCTCATTCCTTCAGCTGAATGCCCTGCATTGGGGTAACGGGTGAGGGCCAGTCGTACTGGGGCTTTTGTCTCTGCGCCACGTTAACAGACCCTACTGTCATACTGACACGCCAGCAAAATTACAGTACCGACACCTTTCACTATAGTTCCGCTGTCTAGGCTACATATCAGACATGGAAAAAATATCTGAATCAGTCCTGCAACTGCCTGTTATTTATACTGCATGTGTACTTTGCCGGGGCGGGCCGTAATAATGCCGGAAAGATAGCAGAACATTCTGTCGCGCTGAACGAGGGCAAACAAACGAATAAACAAATACAGGCACTGCTGACTGAGCAGACGCCTCTTAACCTTTGTCTAAACATATTATATTTATGATGAACTGAAAT
Organism: Mormyrus iriodes; assembly: GCA_011763525.2. NCBI lineage: Eukaryota > Metazoa > Chordata > Actinopteri > Osteoglossiformes > Mormyridae > Mormyrus > Mormyrus iriodes. The sequence continues at coordinate 5,095,312 of JAAGVU020000038.1, read as the reverse complement.
CAAACCGTTACTGTTACTGACTTACGGAAGGTAAGCTGCCTTCCAGCCTTTAATCCGCATGACCAAATAACCAAATGCTTGCTTTTGAAAGACGCGCTTATCTAATCGTTTTATTCACAAAAAATGCGTTTTTAAGTTCTGCAGAGTTACCGCAAAGACGCCCCGCTGATTTTTAAGACGTGGCAGCAGATGACAGCGGAAAATGACGTTTATGCTTCAGCTACGCTCAGATTGCAGGGAAAGTCCCAAATTCTACCGACGGACAGAAGCTTCTGTACGGAGCCTCTGAATACAATCAACGCAAAAAGACGCGGCTGCCATACAACAAAAGGTACATTTATCTGCATCCTTTTTCATCTCCTGCTGCTTCTTCATCGAACATTTGCAGCGATGCCACGTTGTATCGAGGACCTTTAACGTCAGTATTAGCTTCCCATGTAACTTGCGCCTTATAAATGCATATACAAGATCAACGGTTAAACGCCGTAAAATATTACTGTGCTCTTTAATTATACACGCATATTTCTACACGATATTTGTATTATTTTGCAAACATTGCCTAGGTGCGGAGCATATCCCTGGGGTGTGAGTGACGCGTAACTCAACATTATCCCCCCGTGTTATTTTTGGGCTCGAAGTTACCCCAGTCCATTTTCAAAATGAGGATAAATTCTATAGAATCTAGTATTTAGAACGGAAGGAGGAAAATACACAAGGGTTATGAGTGTTTATTAACAATTAACGGGATTCACCAGGGTACGACATGTAGAGGTAAATATTTAGGAATAGATGTATCTGTCTTGAAAATGAATTTATTACAAATGTGGAAAGTGGTTTAAACGAAACGTGGACTGTTATATTTTGTAAAATATATATATAAATATAAAGTATAAATATTGTAATTTATTGTAACATTTCTTTTTGCTTACAGAAAGGTTCCATGAAGACATGATGTTCAAGCTGATCGTGTTAAGTTTTCTTGTTGATCTTGTTATCACTGAACCATTAGCCAAAAAGTATCCATCCACCATGCTGTCAGAAAGCATTATGAATTTGGCCTTGAAGATGTATTATAACATGGTGAATGACGCATCCCTGAAATCTGAGAATATTTTTTTCTCACCTGTGGTGTTGACTTCCTCTTTGGGGGTCATAACACTGGGTGCCAGACACAATACAGCCAATCAGGTTAAGTTACTCCTAAACATGCCTTTGCAGGAGGACAGTTTCCATACCCTGCTCTCAAAACTGCTCATAGATGTGAGTGAAGAAGCCATAAATGACATCAACTGGAAAGTCAGTAGTCGCTTCTATGGGCCAACTTGGATCAACCTGAGCCCAGACTTTGTTGAGAAGAGCAAAATGCACTACCAACATGACCTGGGCAAAATCAGCTTCAGAGATAAGAGAAGTGCTGTCAAGGAAATCAACGACTGGGCTCACCAAAGCACAGATAGCAAACTGTCTGAGATAATTAAAGATTTGCCTGTTACTGATGGAGCTGTGGTTATTAATGCTATGCACTTAAAACGTAAGTGAAATTAAGGGAACTTTCGGTTTGAATGTTTTCCAGTTCCAAGCATGACAACGTGTCCATATAGCCGCTTGTGGCTCAGTGAGTTAGGACGCTATGCCTATGTTCGTTAGGTTGTTGGTTCAGATATGTCATCACTTGAAAAAGGTCCTCGACCTCAAGTGCACAGGGGACTGGATGGGCCTGCCTTCTCAATTCTGTCGCTTTGCATGAAAGTGTCTGCTAAGTATATTTGTTTTGACAGCTCACTGGGCAGAAGCTTTTAGCCACAAAAGGGTGGACAACAGGGGCTTCATGATTTCACGAACACGCACAGTGTCTGTGCCAATGATGCATCGTACAGGTATAAAATTCACTGTATGACCATGCATGCTCAGAAATGTCTATTAAAAAAATGATTTCAATCCTCTACTTTCACAAAGGATTTTACAGATATTTTGAAGATGAGCCCAATCAGCTGCAATTTCTAGAGATTCCACTGGGCAAGATGCAGAGCAGTCTTTTGGTCCTTATGCCATTCCACATGGAGCCCTTGGAGAGGCTGGAAAGGATGCTGACCAAGGAGAATATTTATAAGTGGTTGGACCAGCTAAAAGAACAAGCCGTGGCTGTGTCGCTGCCTAAAGTCGATGTGGGGCGTACTCATGAACTGCAGGTTGAGTATAGTAACCAACTGCCAGTATTCCACATTTTCAAGTGATTCTCAATTCTTGCATTTCTGATTTTTGATATTATGGATTTTATAAGTCGCATTAGATATAAGCAAGCGATTCATTTATGTAATTCTGTCCTTGCAGAAATACCTGCAACAGCTTGGATTAGTGGAGGCTGTGGACAAATCTAAAGCAGATTTCTCAGGAATAACAGGAAAAAAAGACTTGCACCTTTCACATTTCCTCCATGCTGCTGGTTTTGAGATAAATACTGGAGGCAATGAATTTGATGAGAATGTTTTTGGTCGAGAAGAACTTAAGACACCCAAGCTATTTTATGCAGACCATCCCTTCATTTTCTTTGTGCAAGAAAAGAAAACCAACTCAGTTATTTTCTTGGGTAGACTTCTAAACCCCCGCAATGATGGAAATCATGATGAATTATGAAATGCCAAACCATTATGAATCATAATAAAGAATGATAACGCAAACAGCTACACCTATAGAATGTAACTATTTCTCCCCAGAACATGTAGGAAATAAACTGTAGCCAAGGGTAGAAGCACTATCTAAATCATTGGAAAATTAAACTGCAATACAGCAATCATTTTACCAGGAGCTGGTGAGCGGTTATATTTGTAAATGCAATCCATAGCAGATTAAAATTGTTTTTTAATTTTTGGCTTGCATGCTAGTTTTCAGATAACAAACTTCTGTGATGCAGCACACCAATATATAAAAGTACATCCTGTCATCAGCCAAACCAAGCCACCACACACAATATATAACACAAAATTAGAGCAAATGCTGTCTTTAAAAATGATTACTGCTACACAGTTTTCAGAAATCATGCTTAACCAAATTTATGGGTAGGCTTAAATTTTAAACTCTTTTATTCCAAGAAACAATGTGAATACAAATTACCAAAATATCTAACAGGAAAAAAACTCAATAGCGTGTTTCAGCAAAAGGAAACAATCCATGTACAAACTTATATTTCATACAGTAATTAGAATCCAGACTTTGCAGATTTCAGTTTCATCACATAAGAAAAGCTTTTCTGGCTCAAAACCTTCTGCAAAACATTCACATGAATAATGCTAACAATTTATTGGACATCCATATATTTTTTTTAATTGTAGGTCACCATGTGTTTTTTTACTCAACTACTTATTGGTAGTGAACAAGACCAGGCATTCACAACAGTTTGTAAGGTCTCAAATATTCAAAGATGTATTTGTATAATTAATTTTAATTTTCTAAATTTTAATTTTTATGTTTTAATTGGACAGACTCAGATTTTCACAACCCCACCATAAGCATGAAATTCAAATTGCCCTGTCCTTCAAGGACAGTTTGAAAATAGTCACTTCTAATATGGAATTTAAGCTATGGCTGCACTTTGATGAATAGCTATATAAAAACAGATTTCAAAAAATATCTGAACATCTGGCTCAGGTAATGGTATTTTTACTATTTTGACCGTTGTGTTGCATGTGCATATGCGGATAATTTTTTTCCTCTCTCCCTAGTGAATAATACTTCAGGCATAGCAAAAAAGTTTTTATGTGGCACTGCAAGATTCAGTTTCAAGAACAATTCACAAACGCTTATTGGTGGTGCTACTTCAACACAAAAACAATAAATATCACTAGACTATCATTTCCTTGGACATGCAAATAAAAGTATTTGCCAAATGTGTCTCTCTTATATCCCAAAAAAACCAAATGGCAAATTCTAAACACCTGGCCAATGATCAGATTCCATTATACGGTAACTGTAGGCTGAGCAGCCACAAGGTCTGGCAGTACCTTCCATTCCAGCCAGCTGCCTACCTCACCATGGGCAAATATCATTTTCTCATTTAAATATTTAACATACTATAGTAATTGGTTCAGCAGATCACGTATAGCTCGCCAGTGTGGGTTTTGGCCGTGAGTGAATCAGCCCATGTTTTTGCGGTTCCCATAGCCTCTGCGATGCGTGTCTTTCCAGTTGTCCCAGTCCCGAGCCTTCTGCAAGGCCTCTTCATCATCATTCTCTATCTGTCGTTCTTTCTCCTCTTTCTCTCGCTCCTCGCTGTCAATATCAGCTTTGAAAAAGGCTTGCAGATTTAGTTTTCAGCTTAATTAACGAAAGGTTATGCACAAATAACCGGGAAGTAGACCAAGCATACCTGCACTGCGTGGAATTCCCTGATCAGGAAGAACTCCATGTTTCCTGTGCTGTTCATACCAGTCGTCCACGGTCATGGTGGGTAGGCTGGGATAGCCTGCACCAAAGACTCTGAAAATATTTTTAGTTCAAGCATTAAAATACATTATTACTTAATCTCTACCTTTAGCATGTACACATTTGTGTATTTGTCTACCTAGCTTGAACAGCATCTTTAGTCAGAATGAAGGGTCTCATGCGAGGCCCCTGATGGGGCTGTAATGGTTCTGCTGTAGCCTAGAGGAGGGAGAAGGTGTAATTTAACTGCATGTATCTCAACTCCATGGAAACATGGATATGTATAAAATCACTATCATACCATTCCTTGTGAAAGTTTTTCTTGTTTCAGAAAATCCATTTGCTTCAGAATCTCAATTTCCTGGTCAATGCTTTCAATTTCCTCCAAAGCAACTGTTATCCACTTGCGTAGATTGAGAATGTAGAAGTTGCGAACTATTTCATCATCAGCATGACCACCCTCCACTGCAGACTTAATCTCTGACAATTTGGCTTCTGCTTCCTTCTTCTGTTTATATCTGGGGGGGTTATAATGAAACAAAGGTAGTCGTCACGCATCATGAGTCATCCTCGAATTGCACAACCTTAGGAGAGAATCAATTATTACATCAAAAGTTAAAGAGCTTAATTAAATTTTTCAGAAGCCCTATACATTTATAGACAGTTGCTATTGCATTTCCTTTGTAAATGTAGCACTTCACATTTTTAATATTGTTAATTATAAATTAATTAGGTCTTAGTTGCTATTGCATCATCACAATGCTGTTATAACTATGTTGGCTTATATCTAATTGACTCCTTAAGTAGAATATACTCAAAAAGTGGAGATGTGAATAACAAAAACCTTTCGATTTTCGCTTGTCTCTGTGTTGCCATGGCAATCAAATCCGGCGGCTTTGTTGTAGGTGCTGGTATCGGCCCTTTCCCCGCTTCTTCCAATGAGTCTGCAGAATTATTGTTTGTTTTGGGTAGTTCAAACTTCATGATACTGTAGTCTTTGCACCTTCTCAAAAAATCTAAAAAATAAACCTTTGCTTTCTGCACCTGCTCCAGCCGCTTCGCTAGATTGACCTGTTTCATTGTCAGGGCCCCGAGAAGAGCAGGTAACATCAAATATTTCAGATCAGTGGTTGCAATTTCCTCCAGTTCTTCATTTCGACTGAAGAAAAAAAATTAAAAATGAAAAATCATGAAATGTTTACCCAGTGAACGTTAAGATCATAGTATTATACATGCTATTCGCGTTTTAAGTCACCAATCTGAAAACTGCTACCTTCACTGTCTCCAATGCTAATCTACTTCTCTCACGTATGTGCAGCGCACATAACCACTTAAATGTAAAGTTGTTAAAGCCCATATACACTCAGCATCCCGATGCGCCCCTGAGTGAAATAAACTGTGGAGTACAAACTAAGCAGACACGTCTAAAATGACCACAGTCTGCAGAAGTTACCTGAATAAGTCGAGTTGGGCTACCATGCGTGTTACCTCTTCCAAAAGCTGAATCCCACGCTTGACTTTAACCTGAACCGAGTTGGATCCAGTCGGCTGGTTGGTGTTGTCCACTTCTTCAAACAATTTCCACCCGCGATCCAGCATTTCAGGAACTTTCTGTGATTCCAAGTCCATATTTTGCATTTCACTAGACACTTCCGCAGCAGCCATTTTCGTGCGTCAAAATCTCAACACACAGCTTGTCCAACGTCGGCTTCCGTAACTTCCGGATACGGTTTGCGGTTGCTGTCGCTACCTGAGCCACACCACTACTGCGCATGCGTAAAGCACATTATCTTTTACGATGCTGCTTGATTTGCAGCTCGCGCATGTATTATTTTACGACATTACGTCAATTTCATGTTATTTACGGATCCGGTGGAGCTGGTGTTACTTTAAAAGAGTTAAAAGATATATATATATACACATATACATATATACATATATATCAGAGGAAGAGAATAGGTTTGCCATAATGGAATACCACGATTACATTAGATTAGATAAACTTTTGATCTCAGGATGGAAATTCTTGTGCATACAATAGCAAGGTACGTAAAGCAAGACTAACGTGTTTAATACAAAACGGACAAGGTGCAAAGACACTGCACACATGCAAACAAGTTAACGTATCGCAAAAAAACAAATAAAATATTATATAATATTAATGAAATAAATATTAAGAAAAATAGTAATAATTTAACGTATGGTAAAGCGCAACGAAATTGTTTTAGTTTGATTTGTAAGATGCCGAAGAATATTAGATTATTTGTGAAATTAATTGTTTAGTTTAAATGTGGAAATAATGTTTTATAGTGATACGCAATTTCTTCACAATCCAGTTGGGGCTACTTATATTCTTTTTCTTAATATATTTATGTACCCTCCCCAACAAGTAACATTTATGTATGAAGTCTGAGGCAGTAACAGTAGTTCACATGGTACCGGCATTAACAAAACCACGCCATTGTTCCATGTTACAAAATAAAATGTGGGTCATTCCATACCAAGTCACCTAGGCCTCCCAGATCATGTCATGGATTTTCTTGGGGGAAAAAAAATCATGAGAAAACTTCCATCAAATTCGTGGGACCTTGCGAAATCCTAAATCTTTACTACAAATACATTTTCATTTTGGGTCATTCCATATCAAATCACGCAGAGGGTCCCGGGTCACCCACTCAGAATTCCCTGAAAATTTTCAGAAGTGCCCCTATACCAAACTTATGGAGAAATCCCACATATTAGGTCGGTATCTGTAATAGTTTTGAAACGACAACTTTTTGAGATGTTTATTAATTTTATGCATTTTAGCAGCTCAGCGTTTCACACCAACTTCCTGCATGCCGTTGATATGGCATGCGCCGCTCTGAAACTTGGTGACTAGGGCTAACTTTGTAGAATTCAAAAACGTAATCAGATCAAATGTAATCAGAACGACGCCCCCTTAGAGAGCTTCTCACACGAATAGTATGCTGGATAAAAAGTTTTTCTGTCCTTTAAGACATATTAGCCCATAGGAGTGTCAGTGTGCTCAATTTTCAAAATTGTCCATTTTCATGTCCGCTTTTGACTAGGGGCAATTATCATTTTCATATTTTTACCTTGTATCCTTATATATCTGAAAATTAGCTGACAAAAATTCTGTGTTATTGAGCTTCCTTCTGGAGTTATGATTTTTAAAAAGTATTCAATTCAATTCAATTTATTTTTATATAGCGCCTTTCACAACAGAGTCGCCCCAAAGCGCTTTACGTGATATTGAGAGAGTCAGAGCTCATGCTCTTGTTGCCATACAGATTCAACCAAAACACAAACTGTGGCAATCATGTTTTTTATGCAGCAGTAAATAAATTCTATATATGATAGAACTATATTTAGAGGTGTACCGATCCGATATTTTATTAGACGGATCGGGTATTGGCCATATGTGACCGATCCACGTCCGATACTCACTTATTTAGTTTTCAGCAGTCTGTAGAAAGATAGCTCCTATTTCTTGTTCATTTAAGATGTGTTTTCGCAGCATTAAAGCTGAACACTACTGCTGCCACTCAGTGGGCGCGAGCGCGGTGACTCCGCCTGCTGCGACGTCATACGCATATCCTCCGCAGTACGAGGAGCGTAAGAACATCAGATAAGAGAGTGAGGATCTGGAAGTATTTTACGCTTTTACCAACATCTAGTAGCACAGCAATTTGCAATCTTTGTAAAAACAAAGTTTTGAGAAGTGGAAGCAGCGTCACTAAACAAAGCGCGCGCAATTGCGCGAGACAACGTGAGTCGAGTAATACATGGATAATACGGAAAAGCAGCGGGTGGTTCGGGAGTCGCCGGTTCTCCAATTGATTTGGGGTTTGTGGGACTGCAACCAGGGGTATCCTAGGATGATCTGGTCCTTTTGTAAGGGGATTACCAGGAACTGCCTGGATTCCACATGGAGGAGTCCTACCGTCAGAGTCAGTGGCACCGTCTGAAAGTCTAAAGTCATTTACTACTTTAGTTAAGGCAGTTTCAGTGCTGTGTCCTGGACGGAAGCCCGACTGGAAACTATCCAGTATGTTGTGTGTCTGCAAGTATGACTGAAGTTCAGCAGCCACAAACTTCTCCAGAACTTTTGACAAAAATGGTACCTTAGATACAGGTATGTAATTACTGAGCTCCTGTGGATCCAAACTTGTTTTGTTCAGTAGTGGTTTGATTACTGCTACGCTAAATGCTTGTGGGAGTTATACTTACACAAACATGTTCTGAGGGCGGATGGAAAAATGATTGGTTCAGAGAGATAACCAATTAGACTGTAGAAGAGGTGGGTCCAAGCAACTAGAAGAGGCAGGACCAACCAATCATATGTCTTGATCTTGCGGAAGTCTGATCTTGATCTAGATCTAGAGGAAGTAGAAAGTAAATTAAGGAAAATTATTTAAAGTGAGTGTGACAACAAAGCTGTGGTGATATTTAACTTATGCTTTGCAATTCTGACAGACGACTGCACTTTCATTCACTTTTATCGTGAAGTTATTCCAAACAACTGATGATTTTCCCTGTTTATTTTTACCTTCATCTGCTATGCGCAGTCTCCCTTCCGCTGTATTGCCAAGTAATAAAGAATATTTTAATCAATGCTTTTTAATAATCGAGTAATCTAGTAATCATGACAGCTCTGTATGAACGTAAATCATCAATGATTACTTAAGAATAACAGAAGGTAAACAAATTTTTTTTATCCATATGATTGTTGCAGTGCTTAATGTAACACACAAATACAAATGTGAAATAAATATTCTTCTCTCCTTGTCAAATAGGCACCCAAGAACAAAGTGTAGAAGGCTCCACAGCTGGAGAAGGCTCAGTCAATGAAAGAGAGCTTCTAGAGGACCACCTTAGAAATATGTTTGAGGGACTTTTGGATAAAGTCAGGCCACGTCCACATTGCTACATTTTCATTTAAAAATGCAGACATAAGTTTCCATTGTCGGCTTTTTATCCAAACTACCCCGAAGTTTTCAGCCCCAAAAACGGACACTTTAGAAAACCCTCTACAGAGCCATATACTACTGAAAACTTTGTGTTATTTTTGCAGTGTGGGTGAGTGACTCTTGAAAAACACTCTCTAAAAGCACCCTGATTGGTCCCTACTTATCATGTGGCCCTTCCTTGATTTGATCCCACTAGTTACACCCTCTCATTGTCTGATTGGTCACCTGGTCACCCAACACTGAAGTAAACAGCATTCCAACATGGTGGATAGGGAGGAGCTGCTTTCAGTGGCACTTTCCCTGTTACTTACCTGTATACAGCTAAATAGCATGTTACACATTGTGACTGCTGCATATTTACGCAAAAAGAAACTAATTTACCGGTCACTGTTGTTCTGCAATGAAAGTCGTTACTGGCAGCGTCACAGTCCCTTCAAGGAGCGCCAGTTTTGGGTAAGACCAGGGCGGAGCAGTGCTTGGTGGGACAATTTTGTAAGTGAATCCGTGGTTCCTGAAGAATGGCAAGAAAATTTTAGAATGTCTCGAACAGCTCTGCTCATTCTCAGTGAAAAACTGCGTCCTAATATCGAAGGAAAGAAAACACAAATGAGGTCGCCTGTGGACGTAGTCAAAAAGGTTGCTTGTACCCTGTACTATTTAGCTGATGAGGGACAGCTACGGGAAACTGCTAACGCATTCGGGTTGTCTCGGCAAGTTGTTTCAAAAATTGTTAGACAGGTCTGCAAGGCAATTACCATTTCATTGGGTCCTGATTACATCAAAACACCGAGAACGGAGGCAGAAGTTAAGGATGCTGTCGCCAACTTTTACAGAAGTCATGGAATACCACAGTGCTTAGGAGCAATAGACTGCACGCACATTGAAATCAAACAACCCTCGGCCAGATCCACAGACTACATGAACCAAAAGGGTAAGCATACATTGAATGTACAAGCACTGTGTGATTACAAGTATTGCTTCATGGACGTCGTTGTGAAATGGCCTGGTAGTGTCCACGATGCTCGAATATTTTTGAACTCAAAATTATGTGAAGATTTAAAGGATGGAAGCATTCCCTCTTGCTCAAGAGAACTGGTGGACGGTGAAGAGGCTGTTCCCGTTTTTCTTCTGGGTGATGCAGCGTATCCTCTGTTGCCATACCTCATTAAAGAATACCCAAATTGCGGCATTACCCAACAGGAGCGATATTTTAGTCAGTCCCTTTGTAGGGCTCGCATGGTGATTGAACGTGCATTCGGGCGTTTGAAGGCACGGTTTTCAGTACTGAGGAGACCAATGGACATAAATATGCAGGATCTTCCATTCGTTATTTATGCTTGTTTTGTTCTACACAACTACTGTGAAACTCAAAAGGAGATGATACCCGAACAAAACATAAGTGCAGCTATTGAGTACGACAGAGACATCCAGCCACCCACTAAGTACGATAATTTTAGGAAGGATTGCCATGAAACTGAAGGGAAGAGAGTGAGACGGGCGTTAACCACATTTCTTGACCCTTGATGTTTCACTGCGAAACCAGTCTGCTCTTGTTGTAATTTTTGCCAAAATAAATAGTTCTATTCACTTTGCACCTATTGTAATGTGTTATATACTTATCTGAAGTGAAACTTAGGGGGGAAAAGAATGAGACATTACAAATGAATGATGCCTGTCTCCGCCTATCTAATCTTTATTCCCCACACACTCACCAACCAGTACAGTTTCTAGAAGTAGTGGATGGATTATCTGGAAATGTGAACGCTCATAACTGTGTTTTTACCTGAATGCTCTCAGTCCTAGTTGTGACATGTATCCCTGAAACAATACCCATTCACTTATTGCACTTACAACTTACATGCCAATTTGCAGAATCTTTCCCCAACAATTAGGTGGGTACCTGTATTTCTTTGTGTATGTCTTAATGTCCATGTCTTAAAGTGTCATCTTTATATTATTAATATTTTTTAAATATTTATACTCCGTTTAGTTTTATTTGCTAATCCCCATGGAGTACCATGAGAACCAGGTGTCTTCTTCAATAATGACCACTGATGAGCTTTGCACTGTCAGCTGGCCATAAATTGCTTAGCAACAGAGTCAGCTATATTCCTTGGTCTTCAACATAGCGATAAGCTTCAGCGCTAACAAAGGATCATAGTCATACATCCACGGTTAAAATAAGACACATATACAAAAACTTCAAGGTTATCAACAGGTGCAGAAACATTTATTTTGGTTACATCATGCAGCAATAATCGGTCTACATTCTCTAAAGGTTACAAGGTCACATTCTGTATGGTTTACATCAGCTTCTGGTTACATCTTTATAATGTCCTGATGATTACATTCTCTATGTAATATACAGTGCTATATGATATTCCATTAAGTCAGTTCGTGAGATTTCTTCCCTTCTAGATATTCCATGGTCAACTGTAAGTCGTATTATTGCAAAGTGGAAGCATTTTAAGGATTTTAGGTACTATAGCAGCTTGGATTGAAAACTGGTTAACAGACAGGAAGTAGCGGGTAATTATTAGAGGCAAAATGTCATAGTGAGCCTGTGTTCATAGTGGGGTACTGCAGGGTTCAATTTTAGGACCACTATTATTCCTAATTTACATTAACGATATTGACACCAATACACACAGTAAACTGGTTAAATTTGCAGATGACACCAAGGTGGGTGGTGTAGCAGATACCGAACTAGCGGTACAGAAGCTGCAGCAGGATCTGGATTTAATTAGTTTATGGGCGGATACCTGGCAGATGAAATTTAATATAGATAAATGTCAGGTAATCCATGCAGGGAGCAGAAATATAAACTACAGATATTTTATGGGTTCTATTGAAATAAAGGTAGCTGATTATGAGAAATACCTTGGTGTGTATGTTGATGCTTCCATGTCCCAATCTCACCAGTGTGGAGAAGCAATTAAAAGGCCAATAGGATGCTGGGTTACATCTCTAGGTGTGTAGAGTTTAAGTCAAGGGAGATGAAGGTAAGACTATACAATTCCTTAGTAAGACCCCACCTTGAATATTGTGTGCAGGTTTGGTCACCTTACCTTAGAAAGGACATTGCGGCTTTAGAAAGGATTCAACGTAGGGCTGAAAGAATGATTCCCGGTCTTAGAGGAATGTCTTATGAGGAGAGGTTAGCTGAGCTGAATCTGTTCAACATTGGGCAAAGGAGACTAAGGGGGGACATGATCCAGGTATCAGAATCAGCTTTTTATTCGCCAAGTGTGCTGGGGCACACAAGGAATTTGCTTCCGGCTGCTTGAGACTCCCTAGTACACAGACGATAAATGGCACTATACAAACAATAAATTACACTGTACAGGAAGTAAAATTTGAAATATACACCCATGGGTAACACTGTACAAGTATAAGGTGCGAGGCTGAGTGCAAACAGAGTTTAAGGGGGGTGGGGGAATTGACAGAAGGCAGGTGACACAGCTTAGCTATTTATGAGGGTGATGGCCTGAGGGAAGGAACTGCTCCTATGTCTGGTGGTTTTTGTGTACAGAGATCTGAAGCGCCTGCAAGAGGGGAGGAGCTGGAAAAGATTGTGTCCAGGGTGTGACGGATCTGCTGATGATTTTCTCTGCCCGTTTCCTAGTCCTTGAGTAGTACAAGTCGTCTATGGAGGGCAGGGGGGCACAGATGATTTTTTCCGCTGCCCGCACTGTTCGCTGCAGTCTCCTTTGGTCCTGTTTAGTGGTTGCTCCAAACCACACTGTGATTGATGAGGAAAGGACAGACTCAATGACTGCAGTATAGAACTGGCTCAACAGCTCCCGTGGCAGACCGTACCTCCTTAGTTGCCGCAGGAAGTATACAGGCCCCTTTGCCGGGCCTTTTTGAGGACGGAGGTGATGTTGGGCTCCCACTTCAAGTCTTGGGAGATGGTTGTTCCCAGAAACTTGTAGGTCTCCACCGTTGCCTATATAAGGTATATAAGATTCTAACAGGTCTGGATGCTATTAAACCAAATAGTTCAATATACATCATATACTTAGCTACTCACTACTTAGTTCAAATACAAGAACTCGCGGCCAGAGGTGGAAATTAGTGGGAGAACATTTTAAACTGGATTTGAGAAAGCACTTCTTTACACAGCATGTAGTTGTAGAATGGAATGGTCTTCCTGTTAGTGTAGTACAAGCTAAAACTTTGGGTTCTTATAAATCAAAGCTAGATAATATTTTAGTAACTTTAAGCTATTAGTTGAATTCTCCCCAAACGAGCTTGATGGGCTGAATGGCCTCCTCTTGTTTGTAAATATCTTCTGTTCCTAATTTCTTATTTAGAAATGACAGAAACTCAGCCACGAAGTGGCAGATCATGTAAAGTAACAGAGCGAGGTTGCTGAGTGCTGAGACACATTGTGCGTGAAAGTCACCGACGCTCTTGTTACGAACCCCAGGCTGTGGTTCGTATTATGAGCTCCTGCCCGGACATTCGGAGCAAATGTTGCAAAATACATGGTTAGTCTCATGAACATCAAAACTGCCATGTGTGGTATGGAGGCCCCCACTTAAAGGGGAAACGTTTAAGGACAATGTTATTGGTAATATAACTTTTCATGCTAAAAATTTATTTGGAAGAGCTGAAAGCAGGAGCAGTGGTTTGCTAGGAAGGTTTTACCTTTTTCACAGCCACTGGAAGCTCGTTTTTTGGACATACGCTGTCGGGACTGACTATCCCACAGTCGATAAGAAACTCAACACTGGGGTTTAGATCTAGAAGAGAACACAAAAGTCTAGAAAAGTTCACACTGGCCACTTAATGATTACTTATGTAACTGTGCTATATGCTACATGACAGTGATCTGATTAGAAAGTAAATGCAGTTGTCAGCACAAATAAACAACTGTATTCAATCAATATTTGGTGTTCATAAACAGATACAGAGCATTATCCAGATACAATTAGTCTTTGGATTTGATGGGTTTCTTTTTTAATCTGACAGGTCCTTACGACATACTCGGTGGCCTCTTAATTAGGTACACCTGTTCCTTAAAGCAAACAGCCAGCTGCTCAAAATGGTGACTCAACATATATATAGCAAGCAGATAGAGTGAGTCATTCAGTTACACTGTGGCTAAGCATAACAAGGTGCGTGCTTTTAAGCATGATTTTAAATGCGGTGTGATTGTTGGTGCAAGCTATGGTGGTTCCACCATCTCAGAAACGGCCGTCCTCCTGTCCCGCGTGATGAACAAAAACTATACAGTCAATGACACTTCTCTGCATTGCTCATAAGAGAAAAGAATGGTCAGACTCATTAAAGCTAACAGGAAGAGCAAAAGTATAAAAATAACAGCACTGCATAAGTGATGTGCAGATAGGCATCCCTGAACACACTCCAAACTCATCAAGCCTTAACGTGAATCTGAAGGTAACAGGCCATCCTGCCTGACACTATGCGGGGCACTTAATAGTGTGTGCAATGTACTGTTATGGTTACTCATTTCTGTGGTTATGGCTACAGTGTTAGTTACCGTTGGGATTTAAGACCCTAATAGAATTCAAAACAATACTAATCCTTTCAAGACCAAAAACACTAAATGCAATGGCGGATAATGTCATGTCATCTTTTTAATTTGAATCTAACCTTTAGGGAGATCATCTCTCAAGTCTGGACCTGGTTCATCTAAAACATTGGCCATCTTAACAGCCATGGACAGCACGTCATCTCTGGTTGGGCCGAACAGGTCAGAACAGTCCTCCAGCAAGCTCTCGGCACTTGGGTTACTGACCAAATCTACATACAAATCAGTAAATAAACAAAACAAACAAACAAATAAAAGCATTAAGCACTTAAAATACTCCTTAAATTTAAATGACTGTAGCTGAGAGTGAACAGTTACCACAGAGATCTGAGGAGGCTTTGCCCATTTCTGAGGCCTCAGCAATCATCTCGGCCATGGCCAGGATGTCAGCCTCCAGTGGGTTAGATGGGATCTTCACTTTGATCTCCTCGATGGCCTCCACTATCTTATCTGCATTTTCAAGTGTAGTGGGGAAAAACATAGGGACGGGAACCTGAGGCAGCAGAGGCAAGAGTCAAAATGATCACTGCGTGACACCACAGGATACCACCACCAGTACCACCAGCAACAGTGACACTGGGGATAAAATAAGTCACATGACAAAGCTTCTGATTTTTCTGGAAAAGATGCAATTTTACACTGCAAAGACCCGTTCTCAGAAATGCTGATTATGCTTGTGTAACAATACCTGATTTATAAATTCTAACAATAATAAATTGCAACAGAATCAACAAGTCATAAGCGGAAGACTAATTTATTACATTTCCTTGCTAATTTTGTTCATTTTACTGGCTCTTTCAAGAATGATCATCTAAGGACAGATACAAAAAACTAGTAATAAATACAGAATCTCCAGGACTAAACAAATATCAATTAAAATCACAATTGCTTCAGTACAAATATCCTTAAGTATAAACTGATGTTATGTATAAAATGTTTCAGATAAATGTTCTGTCACCGGTGTTTAAATAATCAAGGCACAATATTATTTTTAACTATCATGGCAAGAGAAAATACTTTTCTATGAAAAATAAGATTTTGTGTAACCTGTATAAATTCATAGAAATTTCTGGGACCATTAATCTGAAGCTACATTTGCATTTTAAAGTTTTATTTAAAACAATGCACATTTTGAAAAAGCAGGGTCACTCTTTCTGGGGACATATGGGGTTAAGGGCCTTGTTCAAAGGCCCAACAGTGACGTCACTCTGCAGACCCTGGGATTTGAACAGGCAACATTCTGAGGGTCCTTACCCGCTGAGCCACACATTTGAACATGTTTGAGTGGTTAAAGTTTTCAAATAAGACTTGTCCCATATTATAAATGTTACACCCCAAATAATGAACTGGGTGACAGCTATTACCCTTGTAACAACTGACTCAAAATCAGGCTGATCAGTTCTAAATGCCATCGTACGGTAAGACCTTACTGCACACCTACATGCCAAATGCCTCAATATTAGTCTAGAAAATATTTTAAAAGACTACTAAAATGACCCCCCCAACGTACATTTGGTCATTTATTGTATTCGATGACCTCTTCTTAATCTATTTTCATCCAGATTCCAAGGAAAAATGACAGCTATAAAACTGCAATGAGCAGATTCGCAAGTCCAACAGGTTTAGCCTCGGCATCCAGATGACGACGCTGCGACCCCCTGACCCCCCCCATCGAAAACATGCACACATACAGCTATTTGCACATAAGATAATGCCTTTAAAAGCTAGTATTTGTATTTTGTTGTTATATATTTGTGGTGGATCTTAAGAAGAAACTGAGAATTATTTTTTATTATTTCCATCGTTTTCTGTCAGCTGATCTCGC
>JAAGVU020000038.1:5055479-5078435 GCA_011763525.2 Mormyrus iriodes | reverse complement strand
GAGGGACTTTAAAACGTTCCTTAATCCGGAGAAAGCATTGAAGACTGTTCCAGAAACACTTTATTGCAGAGGTTTCCAGTGTTCCCTTTTCCTGTTCCCTGGTTGTCTCGTCTCCTTCCCTTTCCCTTCCCTTACCTTTCTGTTGATCCCCTACCCTAGACAGGGGACCGTAACACTCTGTTGTCTTAACTGCAGAGTTCCAAACTTCCTCTGGCATTAGCATTAACCCCAGCACAAGAACTGTGCGCCAGGAGCTTCATGGAATGGGCTTCCATGACTGAGCAGCTGCATGCAAGCCTAACGTCATCAACTGCAATGCCAAGTGTTGGATGGAGTGATGTAAAGCACGCCGCCACTGGACTCTGAAGCAGTGGAAATGTTCTGTGGAGTGATGAATCACGCTTCCCTAACTGGCAGTCTGATGGACGAGAATGGGCTTTGCAGATGCCGGGAGAACGTCATCTACCAGACTGCACTGTGCCATCTGTTAAGTTTGTTGGAGGAGGGATAATGGTACGGGGTTGCTTTTCAGGTGTTAGGCTAGGGGCTTCTGGATGAATGGGCAAAAATTCACAGAGAGACACTCCAAAATCTTGTGAAAAGCCTTCCTAGAAGAGTGGCAACTGTTATAGGTCCATACTGATGGGAATGGATTTAGAATGGAATGTCATAAAAGTTCCTGCAGGTGTAATGGCCAGGTGTCCCAATACTTTTATCTATAGTGTGTGTGTTAGTTACATAGGTGTCCCAATATTTTTATCTATATAGTATATGTGTGTATATATACACGTGTGTGTGTGTGTGTATATATATATATATATATTATATTTATTTATTGCATAATATTACACATTACAAAGTCCATGCAGTTACTACGTCACAGTAAAATGCATAAACAAGGTTTAACACCTTAACGCACATTCGCATGGAAATGTTGTCAAAGTGCGCATCATTAATGTAATATGATTTATTCAAGATCTTCTGGAATTTGCTCAGATCATATTTTTAATGGGCACTTTGACGAAGCATCTTTATTCCTGTCAAAGCTGCTCCACTTTTTAATATGTGTAACGTGTCGGTAAAAATAACACTAACACAAAACGAAAGCATGTAGGTAAGACTGTGCGTTCAGTAGCCTAGATAATAGATATGTTAATAGAAGCCTATAATAACAGTGTAATTGTTTATATAGTTGTATGTTGTACATTATGTATAACAGAAGTTCTGTCCCACGCTAGGCCTGACTACTTTGCTTTTAGCCTTTTACTTTTAGTCTAGGTATATCTTAGTGCTGAAAGACCTTTTTAACATGTACATTTGTACGGTGTTGACGCGGTATAAATATGCATGTCTACACGCCAGTTTTAAAGGCGTATTTTCAAGCCGCCTAAACATGGGTATTTTTTTTTACCGCGTCTACAGCGCAGTTGCCAGGTCCGCGCTTTTCCGGCCCAATAGCGCTATTTTAAAAATACAGTTGCGGGGAAATATTAGGAGGTGGCGGCTTGCGGGTTTTTGAGCCGCTTTCACAATATTCATACTGTAAGGGGTAAAAGAAATTAATTATGAATGCACGTGAATCCTAATGCTTAGTAATACCGAATCGCCACCGAAAGGCAGAGACAGACGCACGGAAAGCAGGGTCGCCGGCTCACGCCTTCAGACTCTCATGCAAGCAATCTTATGGCAAATCTATATTATTCCATTATGAACCTAAAATTTGCTACATCAGAAGCGTTGGGGTAGTTTGCAAACCCTACAGACTATTTACAAGGTAATAAATTGCATATATGTAAATGCGTGTGCAGACTGGTGTCGAATTGAAAATCTCACTCTGGCCAGCTGACCAAACTCGGCAACCCAAGGAAAAGAGTGTCCATCTACGTGACGTCATTGTGTTTGACTGTGTCTTTAACATGTTGAACATTTGAATGTGATCATCATGAAAAATACTGGTTTATTTCTTTGAGATGCTGGAATTTCAAATATTTGGCTAGTTTCAGCTTCCATTGGGCGGATTTTAAGCAGACCTTGGCCTGGAGATTTTTGCTGGACCTAGCAACAGCGTTCTAGAGGGTAAAAACGCCGCCGTGGACTGTCCCGTCTCGCGGTTATGCGCACGGCCCGAAGCGCACCGGTACTGCACACATGACTACACACGTGACGCTCTTGGCGGCCGTTACGTACGCGTGACGAGCGGCTTTCTCTGATTTAGCGTTAACGTTTACTTTGCCCGCTTGAAATTCAGTTTGTATCAAATTAATAATCACTTAATTTGAGCTTTATATACTGTATATTGTTCAAGAAAACGGTAAAGGGATACACTGTAAGATGTCGATAGAAGGGTTTCCAGTCACTAAAGTGTGTCTTATATACAAAATTATGGTTTTGGAAAATGTACGTTACAGATTGGAGGAAGAACTCCGGATTTTCACGAAAAAGGTAGGTTAAACTCCTACATGAAAAGATACAGGTTAAAATGTATTATGTTAAGCAGGGCTGCTTTAGCTATCTAAATAATACGTAATAACGAGTTTATTGATAAATTGTTAAAATATTTTTGTGGAGTCTTCCTAAGGGTCTGAGTTTCCAAAATAGTGCTTATAATACCGACGTTCGCATATCTATGAGCGCGAGCCGGTTTACAGTTCGAGTCTGTTTATCTGTGTAAGTTAAACTTTTGGAAACTTGTTTGTGTTTGTTTGGCATCTCCCGACTCACGGGATTTTAACTAGGCCGTGTTCGGCCATTTCTGTGCAAGTTTTTTCGTTAATGAAGGGTGTAAAGTTGTCTGCCGATTTGTCGTTGTTCGAGTGCCAATTGGTTGTTTTAAAAAATGAATCAAATACTATCAACAACATAATTGTTAGTATTTTATTTTTAGTGCTCATTTTTCTTTCTGTTGATGATTTTTAAGCTACATTTTCGTTACAGGCAAGCGAAGATGTAGAGTGTTTCCTGAGAACCTCCAAAGAAAGCTGTAGGATGGATGGGGTTCAGCTTCTGAATGCCTTGGATGTCAAATGTACCGTCATTGAAAGGCTTAATGGTTTATTTCGGCAACTGATAACCGGTAAAATACTAAATTATATCGGGGAAACGTATAACACATTGTGGCAAAAGTTATCCAAAAAATCTTAATCAAAAATATACTTATAGTTTCGCATTGACTGAGATCGTTGTTGAATAGCTTACCTTCAATCTTTGAGTGGTATTTGACAGGCACAATTGAAATTTTGTTCGCCATGAATAATAGTCATATTTTTGTTCCACTTTGTAGAGCCAGAAGATTGTTCACTGATTGCTGATCTGCCGAATAATCATCTGCATGGGCCACTACTGAAATGGGGCAGTGATGTAATGATATCCAACGTGTTGAAGTTTGGGCCCATGGTACAGAATGTTGTAATGGCCACCTCTATCACTAATGCAGTACAGACTCTTGGAGCTGCTCTCACCATGCAGCAAATTCAGACAGTCTTTACCTCTGTAATGTCGCAAGCACAAGTGCAGATACCTAATGCCCTCCTGTACAATCAGACAAAGGATAATCACCCTCCAAGTGATAACTGCCAGGATGGGTCTCTTTTGAGAAATCCAGTGAGACATCACAGCTGTAATGTTACTTTGGCAAATCGAATTCCGCAATCAACAGGAAAACAATTTGAAAAGCCCCTTCATGGTGTGACCTCATGCTTACAGAATCAGGGGCTGGGAACTGATGTTACCATACAACATCAGAAACAGACCTCATCACAGTTGATACAGTTCTTACAAACCAAATGTAGAAGCGATTTATTCGCCCTTTTTCCAGGAAGCGTTCAGCCAGGTGTTGACAGTGCTACACATGAGCGCATGTCTCCTTTATTAATAGAAGGGACTCTGCCTGAGGTGACAGGCAAGCCCGTCTATGATTCATATCAAGGAACAAATGGCTTGCTAATTGCTACTTCTGCACCAGCATTCCAGGTGAAGGAAGACTACATCGATGGCATGTTGAGGTGCAGTTATATTGTTTCCACAAAATTTGAATTATGGGATATTGGTGATCTATTCATAGATGAAAACCTTATCTTGTCAAGGAGTGGTCCTCAGCAAGTTGATGTGTTGGACTTGCCTTCTGGGGCCTGTACAGAAACCAAACAGAAGACCATAGAAGTTTCACAGTGCAGCAGCTCCTCCAGTGTTGAAAGTATTTTCACTAGTGGAGTTAGAACTTTGTCACCTTGCCCCATTGCATCCAATATGGCAATATCTAAGGTTGGAAGAAAGGTCCCGGCGTTCCAGGTTCGAAAGTATGAGGAAATGGCGGTTACAGTGACCCATGTTGTTAACCCTAGTAACTTCTTCATCCAGCCTGTGGGCCCAGAACTGCAGCAGCTATCCCTAGCTACTGAGTAAGTGTTTACTTTTTGAGAATGCATTATTAATAAACATTAAGTTTTATAGTATAAAGGTAATACAACATCAACATTTTTGTATGGAATATAGTCATAACTTTATTATATTTTATCGTAGTTGGTAAAATTTTCCACCAGTCATAGTTTCCTGTATTTTAATGTATGCTATTTTTTCCAGAGTACTCAAATGCAGGTTTTCCAGGTCTATTTTAATTCCTGGAAGCTGGCAAAGTGCTTGGAACAAATATTAATAAACTAGAATTTTAATTTACTTAGTGAACCAGTTAAGGAATAAGTTACATGTCCAGGAAGTTTCACTTTTTCTTGAACTGCTTAACCAGTTATGTTTCAGTAAAATATTCAGTTATAAATTGTACATTGCTCTGAAACGTGTCAGCCAAGCATTTAGTTCATTACTGACTGTAAGTGCTGCAGCTCTCAGTCGCTGTTTGTTTTGGTTGTTGCCTGACAGTTTGCACTGCCACCCTCTTGCTGAGATGAACTGTATTCCGGATATTGGAACCTGTGTTCTGGGATGGTCTCCAAGACAGAAGATGTGGTGCCGTGCTCAGGTGCTTAAGATAAATGGTATGGGAGAAGGTAAGCTTTAATCTCATTATTTATTCAGTTATTGTTTAAAATACGTTAAAATTACATTGAAAGTCATTTTGTGAACTGTCTTGTGCTTTTTGCCTGGTTCTCACTGTTCTTGGCTGAAATTGTTAGTTTGCCATTTTTTTTTCCAGGAGCTTCAGTGAATCCTGGAAAGTCAGGTGGTGTGCAAAATATCGAGCTGGAGGTCAGAAGGATTGACTATGGTGACACAGTTCGTATCCCTTTGCAGAATATAAAGGAACTTGATGATCTGACTGCTGCTTTACCTGAACAAGCCGTGCAGGTTGCTTTGACAAATGTAAGGGAACAGTTATTTTTGAAATATTCCCTTTTACATACTGACTGATTTGTACTTGCAATTATTGTTTATATTTTAAAATCTTATTTTATTCTTTTTTTTCAAATGTATGTTATGTTGTCTTTAATATATGCACCAATACTGCCAAGACAGTCTTAGTACGTGTAGGTGTACCTAGCCAATAAAGTGAATTATGATTCTCATGCATCTTGTACATGGGATTGTTTTTTATTTCAACAATGTTCTGATCATGGATACAGGTTTCTCCAGTTAACGGTCAAGACTGGACTCCAGAAGCCGTTTGCTGGTTTAAAGCCAAAGTACGCAACAGGACCCTGTTTGCAAGGCTGTTTCCTCAGGAGAATAAAGTGTTGGTGGAGCTCTTCATGGAGAAAGGAAAAATTGGAGGCATGAGGTTTGTTTGCTTGGGAATTTTTTATTGCAAGATACGTTTTTTGTATTAAAATGCAAAATGGTGTTTCTATCTGGGAAGGTTTCAGAATTTTTGGAATAAAAATAGGGATTCCCATTAATAAGAGTTTGTTGATGAGACATAAAATTTCTAACATAAAACAAAAATTAGAGAATATACAAAATTTAAATGGGGTATATGTTTATCCATGATGTATTTCTAAGATAACGTGTTCCCTTTATAGTTCACATTTAACCAAAAAGTAATGCATAAATAAATGAGGGCTAGCACACGATAAGCAGTCTGTTATGTTTTTAAACATATGGCTGTGTGGCCAGAGAATCACTGGATGTTCAGTGGAAGGCAGTTGCCCCCATGGATTGTGTTTAAAATCATTACTACACATTCAGCTTGGAAGTTTCTACCTCAAGACATTATTTTCTTGTTTACCAAAAACGCATTTACTTGTACAACTACTATGAAGCATTTTACTTAAACATTTGCTTACTTGACCCAAGCCTCCTTCGTTAATTCGAAAGTAGTCCATTGCTAAGACCATAAGTCAGCTGGTCTTTCATTCATTTTCCATACACGCTAAATTTTAAACTACCCAATGCTAATCCTGTTTTGACACACACATGTGAAGGCATAGAAAAGCATATATATATTCTGTCATTGTTTTATTAATTTAGCTTTATGTACCTTTTGGTATTCAGCTATGTACTTAGTAAATCCCAGGTTATTTACGGTTTACCAATAGTTAAACCTGGACTTGCGTATCATCCCATTTAGGCAGGATACACGGCACTATAAGAGATGACTGGGCTACAAATACATTAGATCAGTAAATCAGTTTAGTATTTAACCACTGACCACAGGTCCTGGACCTCAGCCAGAAGCATTGTTGTAGATTTGTAGAAGTTTATCGATACTAAGGTCTCTTAATTAGATGTCTTTGGACTAAAGCGAGTCAGGGGAATCACAACTGAAGATAAAAATATTGTGATTGTAAAGTACCCTAATTCAGTAACACTTTGATTAGAGAGCACTGAAAGTTTCCCTGGTGACTGACTAAACTTGGCTCTGTTTTTTTTGTTGATGAGACAGCAATAATTGTCTTTCAGGAGAAGTCCCCCTCTGTCTGTCAGATTGGCCCAGCATGGACATGCCAATCATATGATGATGAACATAAACTTGAAGAAAAGTAAGTATATTTTCCATCCATTTATCTATCTGTCTTCCAGTCAGTTACCCTGTGTCACTGGGAGAGCTGGCAGTTTTCCCTGGCATTATG
This sequence comes from Mormyrus iriodes, assembly GCA_011763525.2. Taxonomy (NCBI): domain Eukaryota; kingdom Metazoa; phylum Chordata; class Actinopteri; order Osteoglossiformes; family Mormyridae; genus Mormyrus; species Mormyrus iriodes. The sequence continues at coordinate 5,071,416 of JAAGVU020000038.1, read as the reverse complement.
CCAGGCGTGTGGGCCACCAGGCTGGGCGCACTGTGAGTAGGGTGCCAGGTTTTTTTTTTTTTTTTTTTTTTTTTTTAAATTTTGTTGTGTATCATGTGAGCCACTAGAGGGAACTCATGCTTAATGTGAAAATGTTCTGGTTCCCCTTTTCATCTGGTTTTTACAAAGCGATTTTCATTTTAGGGCATGACAATATTCACTGTAGAATTGTAGAGTGAAGATGAATTGATCTTCTTGATCTTTTTTTGCAGATTTGCTTGATAGGACATTCAAATTAAGGGTTTTGCTGTCCCAAGAAAAGATAGGAAGTTCTTTAAGAACTGAATGTGCACCACTGATGGTTAACACTGTGTCTGTGCCCTGCAATGTGCTAGCGGCTTGTGCAGTGTGTCCCCCAGGCCTCCGGTCTGTACTGACTGGCACAGGTTACAGGACCTCATCACAGCCCTGACTGGGAAAACGGTGGGATGCGTGCTTACAGCTGTCTCACATGGTCAGCACCACCTACTCTGTGCTCATTCCTTTATAAGTATTGTCAAATGGCAGAAAATTATGCAGGGTTATGGCACATTGAAGTCTGATTTCATCCGATAAGAACTAGCTAAGGGCAGAGCAGTGGCTCATCGGGCAACACTATTGCCTGCAGGGTTGGTGGCCCGAATCTTGATTCTGCACTTAGTATTTAGCTTGCATGTACTGTCCATGTTGTATGCTTCCTCTGTGTATCTCTCTTGTCTCCTGCACTCTAAGCTAATTGGCATTTCTAAAGTCCCCATAATGTATGATTTGGTGTGTCTGTATGTGCACGTGCACGTTTTTGTAATTATTACATTGTGAGGACCAGATTTCCTCACAACATGATTAAAAACGTATATGTTTTTATCTTATGGGGACATTTTTTTGGTCCCTAAAAGGATAACCTCAATTTTATAAAATTCTGTCAATGCAATCAAAAACCTGAAAATGCCAAAAATGTTGTATTTTGTTTGGTTTCTTATGGTTAAGATCTGGGCTGGGTAGGGGTTACGGTTGTCATAGTTGTGATTAGGGTTATGGAGAGTCCCCACAATGATAGGAATATACAGCCGCGGAAAAATTTAGACCACTCTATATTTTTAAACAAATCTGCATATTTTAATGGTGGTTTTGCTGGAAGAAGGCTATGCTGAGCAGCAGGTTGCTTCCTGGTTCAAAATTTCTAAGATGATAGTATACAAGAAAAAGGTGAAGCAGAAGACACTGGGAACGACCAGAAACCAGCCAGGTAAAGAGCAGAAGTGATTTTCTAATGCCAGAGAAGTTATCCGACAGTTTCTCATGAATTGTAGGATGACATCACGTGACCTTCAAAAGGAATGGGAAACATTAAGTGCAGGTGTGAAGTGCACTGCTAGGAAAACTTGTCAGGCTCCTAGAAGCAGGACTGAAGTCCCATAAAGCAAGGAAGAAGCCCTTCATTAATGAGAACCAGAGAAGAACCAGGCTGCAGTTTGCAAACAAATATATACAGTGAGGGAAATAATTATTTGATCCCCTGCTGAATTCTTAAGTTGACCCATTAATAAAGAAATGAGAAGTCTATAATTTCACTGGTAATTTTTTTTAACAGCACAAAATATATCGATTATCAACAAAACAAGGAAGAAAAATTCATTATGTAACAGTTACAAACCAATTAGTCATTCATCTAGGAAAAACGTTTTTTGATCCCTTGGAACACATGCTTTAGCACTTGGTGGAGTAACCATTGTTAGCAAGCACAGCTGCCAGACATTTCTTGGAGTTGGTTACCAGGTTTGCACACAGCTCAGCAGGAATTTTCATCCACTCCTTTTTGCAGATCTCCTCCAAATCTTTAAGGTTTTTAGACTGTCGCTTGGATACACAAAGCTTGAGTTTGCTCCATAGGTTTTCTATGGGATTAAGGTCCGGAGACTGGCTGGGCCACTCCATGACGTTGATGTGCTTCTTCTCAAGTCACTCCTTTGTTGCCTTGGCCGTATGCTTAGAGTTGTCTTGCTGGAAGACCCACCTGCAATGCATTTTCAGTGCCTTGGCTGAAGGACGGAGGTTCTCCTCCAAGATTTTATGGAACGTGGCCCCGTCCATCTTTCCTTCAATGCGGTGCAGCTGTCCTGTACCCTTGGCAGAAAAACACCCCCAAAGCATAATGCCTCCACCCCTGTGTTTGATGGCAAGGATGGGGTTCCTGGGGTTATAGTGAGCATTTTTTCCCTCCAAACACGGTGAGTGGAGTTGATGCCAAATGGCTCGATTTTGGTCTCATCTGACCACATCACATTCTTCCAAGCCTCATTGGAATTGTCCAGGTGTTCATTGGTATACTTTAGATGGGCTTGAACATGGGCCCTCAGGGGTACTTTGCGAGCACTGCAGGATTTCAAAGCATAATGGCAAAATGTGTTACCTATGGTTTTCCTGGTGACTGGTCCCTGCTGCTTTGGGATCATTAACAAGCTCCTCCTGTGTAGTTCTGGAGTTAGCTCTCACTGTTCTTAAGATCATTGATGCCGCACGAGACAAGATCTTCCTTGGGGCCCCAGACCGATGGTGATTGACAGTTTTGTCTTTCATTTGCAAATAATTATGCCAACAGTTGTCACTTTCTTACCAAGCTGCTTGCTGGTGGTCTTGTAGCCCATTCCACCTTTGTGAAGGTCGTCAATCCTGACTCTGATGTCCTTAGACAGCTCTTTGGTCTTTCCCATAATGATAAGGTTGAAGATTTAGACAGGTTAGTGACCCAAGAATACTATTTAACAAAGTAATGCCATTAGATGTGAATGCTGGCTTGGTATCTGTTAATAAGTAAGTGCACATGTACTTGACCTGTTTTCTTGCTGGTTTTTAGGGGATCAATTAATTTCCCTAGACAAATGACAAATTGATTTGTACCAGTTACATAAGGATTTTTTTCTTTTGTTGAAAATCTATCTTCTGATGTTAAAATAAACCTACCAGTGAAATTAGACTTCTCATTTGTTTATAAATGGGTCAACTTAGGAATTCAACAGGGGGTCAAATATATTATTTCCCTCACTGTTATTCACAGACGCATAAACTGAGAAACGAGTGAAACAGCAAATTGCTGTGGTCTCAATCAGTTCAATGGGTCTGTCTGTCTGTCTGTCTGTCTGTCTGTCTGTCTGTCTGTCTGTCTGTCGATGACAAAAAAAATAGGAAAAAGTGGACTTGACATTCATTTGCAGTTTATGTAAATCTTAAAGACCCTGGTTATAATGGGGGTATAAATAGCTGTTGTTCAGTCACCTATGGTATAGGAGGATGAGCCAAGTGACCTGTAAACTGTATTATGCTGTCTTGTTTGACTGTTATCACTGTTACAGGCATGAATGATGGGCGAGACAAGAACCTCCAGAGAGAAGTTGCCTAGTTTTTGGGGTCAAACGGAGACCAGGGTTGTAAAATACAGCAACACTGAGATCAGTGTGTCAGAAATCCAGGTACAAGAAAAAAATCCTCAGTTATGTAAGGCAGCAATGTATTGTAAGTCTTTCTTGTTAACTTGATTCTTTATGCACTCTGCAGTATAGTTCAGGTAGTGCTCAGTCAATATGCTTTTTTCTTTCTAAGCTCTTAACTGATTTAGTTTGTGCTGTTTGCTGAATTAATCTGATTCAAATAAGATGATAATGAATATATAAACATGTATGTTTAAAGTTAATCCGAACTTCTTGTTGAGGAATGCATGTAATTTTGTAAAGATTAATAAAGATCCTTACACCAATGTAGGTCCATAAAGTCAGTTTTAAATAAACATTTGCTACTTGTAATCCCTAAACATTTAATTTATGAGGGCACTTTTGTATTGCCATGTTCAGATTTGATATATTATGAAATGCAGGGCTCTACAGTGAACCTCTATTAGGACTGGGGTCCCGCGGGACCCAATGCAAATCTCGCAGGAGTGGGCGGTTTTAAGGTTGCCGCGGGTGGCTGAAAATAGACAGCAGGTCCCAAGATTGTTGGCAGGATGGAGGGTGCAATTGATCTTGGTAATAAAATTAAGGCTGGAGAGAATGAAACTAAAGAAAAGAGTGAAAATCAGATATCTGGAAATCGCTTTAAATCGCTTTCCTGCGCTGTCGAAGCTCGTGCGGATCGTTCTGAGTGTTCCTGTGTCCAGAGCGCCATCGGAGAGGCATTTAGTGTCGGCGGGCGCATTGGTAGTTTCTGGCCTCAGTTTACATGTATATGTGCGATCCAAAGCTGAGAGGTTTTTGTTGAATTTTTTATTTATTCGATTCTTGTTCTGCTGGAATAAAACATTCGATGCATGCAAACATATTTCATCGTGCAGTATATCAATTAATGGGTCTGCGGGTGCGGGCGGGGTTGGACACATATTGTGGAAGGGGGCGGGAGCGCGCGATAATGGTCAGAAATTCAGCGGGAGCGGGATTGTAAAAATAGCCCCGCGCAGGGCTCTAGCTCACTGATCCGATATTCGGACTGGTATCAACACCGATCCATACCTATTAGACGGATTGGGTATCGGCCATATGTGATCGATCCATGTCCGATACTTTATCTCGTTAAATCGATTTGTACAATCAATCACGCGTCATCTGTTTCCTATTTTCGCAGCGTTAAAGCTGAACGCTAACGCTGCTACTGCAGTTTTCTTTGCCGCGCAGTGACTCCGCCTTCTGTGACGTCATACGCATACTATTTGCAGTAGAGGGAGGGTAATAGCATCAGATAAAAGTGCGGATCTCGAAGTATTTTACGCTTTTACCAACTAGTAGCACAGCAATTTGCAATCTTTGTAAAAAAATAGTTTTGAGAGGTAGAAATACGTCTGTCACTATCGATTATATCAGTAATCTACCCATTAATCCGACGATTCATCAAGTTATTGTTTATATTATTATATACATTGCATTTGGCGTGAGGCAGGAACCAATTTATTTAAAGCGCCATGTTTCTGGACGGTGGAAGTAAACCTAAGACCGTCAGAATGCCAGACCCACACGGGGCAAACGCGCAAACTCCACACGCACAAAGCTGGGATGTGCAGCGACAGCGCTCCCCGCTGCGCCGCCCCAACAGCCCTGCACAATGTGCAGTGTTAATATTAACATGGCATTTCATGCACATTCAATAACATCGTTAGGACCGCAGTACTACATAACATAACACTCTCCTCTCACTATTGCAGCTACAAGTGTGTATGTTTACATTCATGCCTACTTGAACATTGCCAACTCTTTGCACAAATTCTCGAACATTTGCACAACTTAGTGAACAACTTAACATTCCAAGAAGTACACTGTCGTTTTTTACCCTTTCCAATATTGCACTATTCTGTTTTGCACTGCTCCATTTAACCACTCCACTACTGTACAGCTTCTTGTTGCATTATTGTCTAGATTTCATTTCGTTCATTCATTCTTGTGCACTCATTCTTGTATATTTATTCTCCCATTTCATTTCTAATTTATATTTTATTTTATCTTAGTTATGTTTGTTTTTATTTTGCACCTTTTGATTCAGGAGGACGATATTTCGTCCCACTGTGTACTCGAATGTATATTGTTGGGATCGCAATAAAGCTCTAAAACTACTACTACTACTAATAGTCTGCTGGGTTCAAACCATGAATACGCTGCGCCGAAACATTTTTGGTCAGTCAAAGGAAAGAAACTCTAGCAAGCTTTTCAATTGTAACGATGGTTCCCTTTTATAATCTAGTATATGTCGAAAAAACGAGTCTAACGTTTACCACTTTTGCATGAGCTCTGCATGTGCTCTCTGAGACTATCATAATCATTCTCGTTCACCAACTTGTCATACTCTGTTGATAACTTCTATTTGGCTATATAGTAAATTCTCAACTTTTTAAATATCGCCAAAACTAAAAATATCGTTCAACCGTACCAAAAACATGCAATATGTTCACAACAATTATACGGCTAACAAGTTCCGTATTATGTGCACATTACCAGCTAAGCGACAGGGTTAACATTTATTGCAGTGATTATTTTGACATAGAGGAATTGTAGAAAGTAAATAAAGCAAAATGATGACGAGGGGCTAGGCTACTAAATGGCACAAATATATGGCTAACCTCGCATTATTGGGTGTGTCCGTCAGACCCGGAAATCTTGAGATATATATTTGCATTGCAGTCGAGCTGTTGTGATGTTTAAGTTGTTTCCCAATATTGGTGGACGACTGCATTTTCATTCTGTTTTAATGTGAAGAGCTTCCACACAACTGATGGTTTTCGCTCTTTATTTTCACCTTCATCCGCTATGCGCAATCCCCCTTCCGCCATATTGCCGAGTAATCGAGGACGACAATTTTAATCGATGCTTTTTAGTAATGGTGTTTAATCGCGTAATTGTGACAACTAGACATTCCTTCTGAGTAATGTAACTGGCTAAGTGATCCTTAGCCATTGAGTACGTACATATAGGTGCACAATTAAGCACACAGCCATGCGATCTCCAGCAGCAAACATTACCCATTACCGATAGAATGGGTTTGACCCGCGAGCTCAGTGACGTCACAGGAAGTGGGCGGGGTGTCACTAGGGCGGCTTTAGGATGGCTTTAGCACCCCCCCCCCAAAAAAAATGCACCAATTTAGTTAAAAACGTGTTCTCTTTCATTTTCATTATAGATACCCCCCCAGTAAAGGCTTAGCCCCCGTTTCATAATTCTCCAGTGACGCTCCCGGGGAGTGACCTTTCCACCAAATCATTCTGTTAAGATTTCTGCCCCGATCGAGCGGCTCTGGTCAGCCGTAAGTGAAATGAGAACCATGAGCCAGGCCTGATTGCTATACATCTCTGATGAACTTATGACTGAATGGCAGCAAATCCTACCAGCCTTTTATATGTACACTTTAAAATTTTAATATGTACTTATTAAACAAGCGTGTTTTTTTTTTTTTTTCCTCACTTTAGATAAAAAGTTCAATGTAAATTTAAGAAGTCCAAAAGATTACCTGAGAGTACGATGATTAAAACTGATAAAATATCTAAAACATTAGATTTTTTTCATCATTTCATTCTGTGTTGCCATACATTTAAAATTAGTCATGCATTAGTTTGCGAATCAGTATGTAGCACAAAAGGCTGACAAAAGACAGCTTTTATGGTAATGGTCTAAGCAGAAGTGAGCAGTTGATGGAAACAGGATCTCTATTTGTAGTTCTTTGTTGTGCAAAATAGCACTTAAATATGACAAAATCGTAATGTGTGTGGAATGGAAGGTCACAACAGTATAGAGTTGTAGCTGTTTCTATACAAAACAATTTTTTGTTTGGAAAAGGGAAAGATTCCCTGTAGCTAAATTGCCCCAAAACTGCTTTATGTGCCAAAAAATGCTGCCGTTTTGATGTCATTTCGTTGTATCATCTAATTTCTAGCGTGAACTGCAGTGAGCTCTGCTATTTTTCCATTTCTGGGTTTCTTCCATTTGAGCGTTTTGTTCTCCTGGGTTAGAGGAAATGTTATATGATTCCTGGGAACTCCATTAGCCCTGGACAGCTGGACTGAATGCAGTTTGGACATCACCATAACTCAGCTTTGAGACACTCAAGGGCACTTGCTCATAGGCTCCTCACGCTTATTTATGTAATACTGTTAACATAAAATATATCAATGTGTATTACAGTTTTATATTACTCTTCTCAAGCATTTTTCCATACCAAATTCACTGTTGCAAAACGTTGCATACAGCATTACAACTGTACATGCAACTGTTAGGCATTTTCTGTCCAAGACTCACTAACCGAAAAATTGCAAATGCATCAAAATTATTCTATCTAAACATTAGCGCTAGAGTTCTTTCAGTGAACCTCATTTCCTTCATAACACCATTACCTAAAAGTAGTAATGTAAAATTTTGTGATTTTTCATTTTTTTAAGTCGATTAAAGGTACAGCACAGCTCTGATGTTTCATTTAACCGCATCAACATCACACCTTCAGTCTTGTGTTATGCCAGTGACTCACTTAGCATGACTAATCCAGCCATGGCAACGTGGCATCGAGGAGGGACATTCTGTTATGTGGATGGTTGTTGTATGCTGTCCACCTCCATGAGAAGAATAATTCCTCTGTGGGACTGAGGAATGGGGAATTAGGAGGCGGGAAGAGGAATATAATTCTTGCCTGTGCTGCGGTATACCCCTGTGCTGGCATGGGACCCGTGAAATGCTGTAACTGCCTCATCTAATCACACATTTGCCCATCTGGCCACACCTTGGTCTTCCATGGAGGTCATTCAAGAAACAAGACAACTGGTGTGATGGAACAAAAGCAATTGCATAATAGCAATGTTCTGGAGGGTTGCTTTGCTGTATTACGACAGAAATTGGCACAATGTGGAGTATATCTCACATGTCGGTTATCTTGTAGTTTTTGCTATAGGCATCTCTGTGGAATGGCTGAGATTTGACCACACCCATAGGCCAGCCTCTCTTACTAGTAGGCCATGATTTAAAACATGGCTAGTTATAGTTTTAGTAATCTCACTTGAGATTTCACTGTCCTCCTTCATGCTGAGATCCATCATGTCTTGGTTCTCCTTTTTTTCTTCCTCTTTCTTCGCCTGGGTTCATTTTGAACAAAATCATTCTGGATTTGTCCTTTTCTGTAGATGATAAACTGAGTCTCTGGCTTAAAATGACATAAGTGTTTTGGATGTAGTGCCTTTCTATTTGAGGTGGTGCAGTGGTTAGCACTGTTGCCTCACACCTCTGAAGACCAGGGTTTGAGTCTTCCATAGCTCCATGTGTGGTTGTGGGGTTTCCCCACACTGTCCAAAGCATGCTAAGGTTCTGAATTGTCTATATGTGTGAATGAATGGTATGTGAGTATGCCCTGTGATGGGTTGGTGTTCTGTCCTGGGTTGTTTCTTGCCTTGTGCCTATAGCTTGCAGAGTAGGGTCCAGACCCCCCATGTTTCTAATTAGTAGGTATGGAAAATCGATGTTTGGGTGTGGCTCTGTGGGTTGGGACTCTGTGATTGGAAGTTTACCAGTTCAAATCCCTCAACAGACCGAGTAATTGTTTCTCTGTTGGGCCCTTAACCTCAAGTACTACAGGGAGACAGTGTCCCTGCTCTCAGGTTGTCCCTCGTACATCATTTAGCCAAAAACATCTGCTAAATAAATGTTAACATATGTTAGAAGTTGCTGTCTGTCTAAATGATACAGGCCATTCTGAGTAGTGACTTTTTTTGCCATAGCTTAACAAGTATTAGCTCTGCAAGTAGAGCACTGTGCTGACAGTGCAAACGTCATGGTGCAAAGCTGGCGACGCGCACAAACTGTAACCCCCTCCCTCTGCTATAAGTAATTTTGGACAAAGGAGTTAGATAAATGACTCAAGTATTGAAAATTTATCTGTAGAAATGTTTTGCATCTAATTCAGTTTAGTAAAAAATTTGACAAGCATTTGGTAAGCTGTAGTCACTGAATGCATTTTGTGTCAAAGTACTAGAAAAGATGTACAGAGTGCTGTACTGCTTAGAGTCAGAAAAAGTTTCTTCGTTTTTTTGAATGAGCTCTTTTTAAGGTGAAGTAGTAGACATATAAAAATAAGTACCATTGAGGTTACTTTAGCTACTGTTTAAGAATTTTGCTCTTATTATGAAAATGAAGTTTTGATATCAACATGGATCGCCCAATATGAATGAACTGATTTTAAAAATATGACTGGTATCCCACCCAGGGTATGCCCCTCCCTGTGACCCGTCTGCTGGGTGAGCGGTCTGGGAAGATGGGTGCACGGATACTGGTTATATGTAGAGCGGGGCTGCACACGGTTCAGGTGTATCATATGACTCATCCAAGAAAATCATTGCTTAAGCAGGAATATTAATGATCATTCATAAGCCACTTGCTTATGCTAATTGCAAGTTGCTATTCAACAACCATTTGCACTGAAAATTTCTGTAATGTGTTAAATAGCAATTATGTCCCTCAACTTGATAAAAGTACAGGGAAGAGTGGATAGAATGTTCTGTATGAATGGGACTTGTTTTCTAGGTATTATTCATAGTTAACAATTCTGACATATTGTTAAATACCTGGGAAGAGGGAAATTAATTACAGAGTCTCTGTAATGGGCGGAACTTCTTTTTTCTTTCTGGTGAGGTGACATGACAATGTACCACAGTCATCCCAGCTGCTTGTTCCTAAATCAGGTGAAAACGGCTGCCAGGAATTACAAGGTTGATCAAACAATTTCATTTGCGAGCTGTGAAAAATGTGCCATTCCAGAAATTAAGAACCATCTGGGCTCTCGGCCTGATGTTTTAGAGAGTTCCTTTATCAATGACTCTTTTCTCATTTGGCCTCGGTCTCCAAGAAACTCCTTCACCTTACACCAACGTTAACAAAAGCCCCTCTTTCTGTTTTTTCCTCTGTGGAATGAAACTCAAAAGAACTCTTACATATATGTTATACCTCATCATAATATATGAGTGGTCTTCACGTGGCCCTCCTTGACATTTTATTTGAACCATTTTACCTCTGTTAGTTGCAACAGAATCACTGACAATTTCTCATTGTCTCCAGTTCTTTTTTTCTTCATGACCATCACACAGATTTCATATGGTGCACTTGCTTAATGTCAGTGTAAACTCAGTAGCTGCTTTTTGGCTAGGGTGAGAACTTTCCACACAAAGGATCAATATGACCTCTTGCACAAGAATGTGTGTGCGGTCTACCACAACTAATCTATGAGAGGGAGAAAATGAAGGTTTAGTGTACCTTTTAAAAACAAGGAATGAAACAATTGTTTCAAGGTTTCTACTTATAATGGTTTCTTATGATAAGCTGGCAATAAAAGGTAGTGACTTGTATAGGATTTTAGTATTCACCTTCTTTCCCTTAAACTGAGCCTGGTTTAGTCTTTGTTTTTTTTATAGCAACTACTGCAGATCCAAGTGACAGAAAAAGCTGTGTGTGGGAAGGCCAGCATAAAACCAAATGAGATACAACTTGCCGAGTTTAATTGATCGAGGTTTTTACTAACATGCATTTGGATTCCTCAACATATTCTATGAACCCAACAACGTAGAAAGTGTCTTATTGCAAGCCCTTTCAGTTTGGGCTTTATTTTGATAAACTGTCCCTGACGATTGTGGTGTGCAAATATATTTCTAATGAGAAACTATATTTCAAGGGCTAACCAGGTATTTTTGATGCTGTATGTGCTAAACATTAAATCAGTGTTTAGTGCTGGACTGTTTTGTGTCGATGTTTTTCAGCCAAAGCTGCTTCTCACAATCACAGAAGTAAGAGTGTCATTTATTTTGGATCTGTCCAATTTTTTGCCCTTTGGGAGGTAATTAAAGGTCTAATGTTTACTCTTTTCTAAAATAGTTTACACTGTTCTAAATCTTTAAACAGAAAAGGAAATGTATCTCACTGTATAAGTGCAATTAATCTTCTGGTAGATGTGGCTGGTGTTTTGGAAATGTACAAAAGTTGTTAATCTCAGACCACAACCGAAAGCTGATTATTTTGATCCCTCCTTATGGGGTGTGATGTGTTTTCAGTTTGTGAACTATAGAGGTCAGCCAAAAGAGAAACACATTCTTCTTTGCGTAATATTTTAAAAACTTGCAATATATCACAACACCACTATAACCAAACATTGTCAATTACCATCACAGTAACAAAATACCACAGTGGATGGTTCTGTTAATTGACAGAGCAATTTGACTGGATATTTCAATCATCTCTCAATTAACATTTTTTAAAATTGCCCATATTTCAAGTTATTCTGCCAAAATGTTTGAAAAGTGATATAATTCAGCTCAAAAACTCATTACTAATATTATTTCAAATAACAATATAGAGAACAAAGCTTAGTGTGTTTATTTCAACATAGAGAATAATTGCAGGAGAGTAATTATATGATATTCCAAATGATAAAAAAATTCAAATGAATAAGGAAAAGATTTTATCCTCGAGGCGTATTTATAAATAATACCTAAAGTGATTATGATACTTTTAGATCATAATAGTAATGTAAAGTTAATGTAACAGTAGAAAAGAATTGAGCATGATGGATTTGTGGTGTTCAAATACTCACAATGAAAGGCCTGCATTTACAAGTGGAGTGTTTCATGAAAGGATTAAGTTGAAAAGAGTCTTCCTTCCAAAAATCATTCTGCTCCCCTTTGTTGGTTTAAGTTCCCTTTTTATTTGCTAATGATGACATTCCTGAATGAGGTAGTGCTTTGTCTTCATTTCAGTAATGTGATGTATGTAATTATTGTCCCAATTGCCACAAAAGTACGACAGATAAATGGACTGTACTGAAAAAAAGCACTCAAACTGACATTTTTAGCTTTATTTGGCTGTTTGATATTTTGATGGTCACTCTAAACAAGTATTATGTGTAATGTTTGTTTTGCGTGTGCATTTGCACTACTGGGACAGGCTTCTTCCACTGTGGAAGAAGGGAGGGTCCTCTAGCATGGAGTGAAATTCTCCCTCCATCCCTTTGGGCAGGGTGTAAAAATGTCTGCATTTACAATGACTCATTTTACCAGTTAGTCCCAAACCAACCCAAAGGTGGAATTTGTTCGGATGGAGAACACTTCTTTTTGGTGACCTTATAACCGTCTTCACTGCGCTGTGTTCTGTCCCAACGCGGTGACAGTAAGACCCGGGGATGCTGTGGCCTGCTGAAAATCTGAAGGATTGCGGTCAAAATAATTTTGAATAAAAACTCACTGCCTCTAGCAATTATTTATTATAACTAGTAACTTACAGTATATTAGTACATTTCTTTAAGCATCACCCAACTTGCTCCCAGATTGTGTTTTCATAGGGTTTTTTCCCTCATGTATTTTAGCATAGCTTTTTTAATAACTTTTTCTGTGTTGTTAATAATCCAGAACTTCATGTGAAGTATGAGAGAATGACAGCCTCTCCCAAAATGTGAGGTGTTTTGTATGAATTATACTTACCGTTACATGTTTACAATCATGCATGGTGTTTTGGGTCCATGTTTAAAGGAAGCCCTGACTTGTACAAACCGAACTCAAGACCTTCATGATTACAATCGTGTGAGACGTATGTTAGACTTCCGTTACAGTCCAGTGAGAATAACATTTGTATGAAGTATTATAGTGCTTACTTGCAGCACTGTTGTGGATAGTGAATTAACTTTTTTTTTTTTTGTTCAGTTACCTGTAATTTCTTTACAATTTCTCTAGACTGGCATTTAAATAGTGAATAGCATTTCCTCATACAGTCTTTCATAGCTTAGCAATGACTGCTTGCAAAACTGTGCAGTTTATCCACCAATTCACCAAATAATGCACTGGACTCCATCGATATTCTTGGTGGGATTGTAAGGAAGAGGGGGTCAGGTTAGTTTAAATTTACAGTATATTACTGGTCCTTACACCTGGTTGGGGGATTGAACCCATTCAGCCTCCTTCGTGATTCAGAGTGTAGTTAGCGATTCAGGGCCCTCTAAGGGAAATAGGAGTGGTATAAATAAATGCAAAATGTCAGGCGGCAGCATAAATAGATTTGGAAATTGATTCATTTATGTTGCTAAGACGCATCAGAGGTACTTCATAATGTATGAATATCCATCCAAGTAGAACGTTTTTTTTAAATTTTTTTTTTAAACACAGTTGAGTGTGTGGCTTTGTTGAAATTTTAAGCCTATAAGATATAGAGGGATGCATATTTTCTTACAGTTCTCTGGGATTTTAATCATAGTCCTGTATTAAAGAAGTTTACCTATTGTGGGGAAAACATATTCTTACCGTATCATGATCCTTTTTGGCATCTGTACTGCTGTGGCAGACCTGATTTCTGTGCAACAAATGGGACTATGGCTATTCACCTACTCAAAGTATATATCGTAGCATATGAAGGAAAATTTTTTCGGAAATGCTAAACATATTTGCTCTTTGCAGAAAAAGATGGAAGTGGAATGTATAACATATTAGTAAATCTTGGAGTAGTTTTCATCCATCTGTGAATTTTCAGGAGGTGGAGACGCCATGAAATTCTCCCAGGAGAGAGTTCTGTGTTACCAGCAGTAATGGGATCTACAGAATGCCAGCAATCTGAAGACTCATTCTTCTTTTTTACTGCAGAAGGTCAGCAGACTGGGTCAAGTTCATTTCCCGTCCCCTTTTCAGCTTGTCTCTGCTTCTGGGTAATCCGTTCCGAACAACAGCCTCGGGCTGCTTCCTTTGTACAACTTTGAATGGGTAGTAACTCTTTTAATTCTAATATTTTTGTATTGTTTATACTCATATATTGGGCCTGATGATATTTTTGAATGTGAATACAAAGCAAAGAACAGCTTTGGTTTAGGAGGAAAAACATTTTCCTTGAACTTAAGGACATGTGAAAGATGAATTCTCACACCTCCTGTTTTGTGGATTTGCTTTCTGCCTGTGGATCTGTATATTCTCTGTCTGTGGGTTTCCACTCGGTACTCTGTTTCTCTCCCACAGTCCTAAGACATATTTAGTTAACTCTCTGTTTATAAGTTGTCCTTTGTATATGTGTGTCCTGCAATGGACTGGATTTTCGTCCATGGTGTCCACTGCCTGGTGTCCTGTGTGTCTTGGAATTGGCTGGAGGCTTACCGTGAACCCTGTGCTAGGTAAATGATTTACATATTTACTTATATTTATTTAGCAAATGCCTTTTATCTAAAGAAATGTATTGAGAAATCAGGGTCAGCCAGTCCAGGGAGCGATTGGGGGTTAAGATCCTTGCTCAAGGGCCCTATGGTGAAATAACTTTGCCCACTTCAAGATTTGAATCGACGATCACAGCCATGGTACCCTACCCTGCCAACCTACACAAAGCCCCCACGGTTAGTATGGTCAGTTCAGTACGTACACGATACAGAACCTGAATTTAAAGTTGCATGCTTTCTTTTCCTGTGTAATGTCCCTAGCCACAACAGACTAAATGTTTCAGAATGTTTTATTTTGAAAATCAACAAATTTCAACCAAATTTCAATTTCAATTTCAATCAAACAATTTCAGCACCTGTTCTTTCCTGCAATGAACTGGTTGAGAAGCTTTCTAAACATGTGTGAGAAAAATATGCCTAGCTTGTTGTAAATCACTCTTGCCCCTAAATACTTGACACTTATGTGAAAGTCTTCTTCCAAACCCTAATCAATCATTGCCCCTAAGACAGTGCTTGTCAGTAATCAGTATTTTTTTGTCTGTTGCCATATATTACCTTAACAGTTCTATAGATGTTCATACTGTGATCATATGACTCGGGAGTAATGTTTTAGTACCGAAATGTAATCTTTATTAATATCAATATTAGTACTTTGCATCCTCGACTCCTGTATTCAAATCGCAATATCATGAGGTCCTGAGCTGTACCAGGGGAGTCCTCCGTCTTCATGTCACCTCAGTTATTTCTGCCTAAGAAAAGCCACCCAGCTCCTGGCTGTTGCGGGGACATTTTTAACATACTTGTTGAGGGGTCAGTCTGGTACACACCACCCAAGGAGAGCACTCTGTTTTAAAGGGCAACATTTTAAATGAGCTTGGTATTTTGGCTCTTAACAAAGTAGCGAAACAAATTTTCCCTGGTTCCTTACAAAGAATTTAACTAATTTATATTTTGGAGCAATAGTCTAACACACTGAAAAATAGCTGTTTTAGTCCAAGAATCCAAAAAAATTATTATAGGCTGCTAAAGACAATTTCTTCTTAAAACCAACTAGTGTCAGGAACAGAACTGAACTGAGCGAAACGGCACTGCTAGTACAACACAGGACTTTTTCCTAGTTGCTCATGAAAATGAAACCATAATTAATTGACCAGAACCTTAAGTTGTCATGTTATATGTGTGTGTGTATAAATATATATATATGTATGTATGTATGTGTGTGTGTGTATAAATATATATATATGTA
>JAAGVU020000038.1:5043408-5055389 GCA_011763525.2 Mormyrus iriodes | reverse complement strand
CACACACAGACACACACACGCACACACACATATATGTGTGTGTGTGTGTGTGTGTGTGTGTGTGTGTGTGTGTGTGTAAATGTGTAATATAATATATAATGTGTGTGTGTGTGTGTGTATACCAGAGTGCCAGAATAAAATATGCTTGTATTGTTTTCTAGTCTGTATAGTCCTGAGCCTATTACAATGTTAAATTAAGTTCATTCACTGTACGTCTGAAGTTAAACTGTCAGGGGAAATACCCAGTTCTCCTTTGTTATAATTGGGTCCTTGTTTCTGTATCAAGATTTGTGGATTTTGCAACACATGGAAATAATTTCCAAGATAAAATATCACACGTTGACACTGTAACAAATATATAAGAATTGGAAAAAGAAGACAAGCAGGCTGTAGCAGAGTCTTATCTTTATTGACACTGACAGGTTGATCTGACAAGTACTAAAGCAGGCAGACATTCTGACGTGCAAGCAAATGCAGTGAAGTGGAACTTTATTTAAATTTCTGCAGGCAAATAATAATACTTTACACCTCATTACGTGGCGATCATACAAACCTCAGATCAGACCACTAAAGACATTCATTTAACATTAGCTAACGTTATTGAAAGAAGTAATAAGATTTTATACACCCTGGTACATACTAAAGTCATACTTTCTCGTTTTTCAAAACTTATTTTTGCTCTCCAGTATTTGTGGTCTATTGTAATTCAGGAGGGAAAATGTGCCAAAATAAGTTTCAAGTATAGCTGGATTGTAAGACTAAATTTTGCTGAAAAGGAAACCTATTTTATGTGTCATTTAAATGTTATTTTGCGTATTGAGTATAAAACATATGCATTTTCTTTGGAATGCAGGCATTAATGCAGCATAAAATTCCTATAGTGTCCTATTTGGAATAATAATCTCATAAGACGACCATCCTACTATGTAGTGTCACTTTGATTCAACAATTTAAATCCTGACCTCAAGGGCAAACACCAACTGTTTGACAGTTGCTGTAGATAGCGCTCTTCTATCCGTCCTTTGAAGGTCCTGGCCAGTGTACTGTTAACTTGTCCATTAAATTTGCTAGGGTCATATTTACAGCTCTGTATTTATCTCGAAGTTCTTATGTTTATGATGTTATTTTGATGTACTATGACTATGGCACTCGCTCTCCAATCAGAATTAAATCTAATAATGTGCGGAACATTGAAACCTGCTAATCTTCAAAATATTAATTAGGAGAGTGAATTTACAGGACTCCCTTAAAAATAAACAACACTGCTGTTCTAAGGAATAATAGGCCACCAGGAAGAATGGAAAAGCTGACTGAACGTCATCACTTATCTTTGGTTATACTCATTCATTAAAAAATGGCCAAACAAATGTTACATAAAATGTTTTATTCAAAAATAAATATGACAACACATTTTCACAGGATATGTTTGTTTAATTTAATATACAAAATATGGAATTCCAGAAAAATTCTGTACTATGTGTCAAAGTAGTAAAAATAACATACACCGTACTACTTTAGAAAATTAATAGACACAATAATTGCCTCCAGGAGGCGGGTCCCAGTGACTGTGCGGTGGGTTTACGTACATGCAGTTTTAACTGAGATACCTTTGTTTAATGGTGTTTAATATTTCTCTTTAGAAACCTGAAAGCTGATTGAGCAATTAGCCTGGGGGAGGGGAAGAGGCAGCCCACTGGAATAGACTTCTTTGTGATTCGTGCCATTGTTACCCATTCAAGCAGCTTCCATTCAAGGGAGAAATCTTTACCTCTAAAGCTCGCACTTCTGTTGCTCCCAATCAATCACACACCCCCCTTTTGCCCGTGTCGCCTGACAGAGCTATAACCAGTCTAAGCAGAAGGCCCCGTAATCTCACCCCCCCCCATCCCGTCCCACCAAAGCTGCCTGCATCTACAGTAGAGGACAGCACACTTTAATGGCCACTTTGCACCCATATGTCAGCAGCATTCCTTCACTAACAGAACCCCCAAAAGTTGGACCAAAGGGAGCTGCGGCAGTCTTCGTCCAACATATAAGGAGAAGGAAATTTTGCTAGCAAAAGATATAGTGCTCCGCGTTAGTCACCCTGCCTCTAGTCTGTGTTTATTTACACACGTATCGCTCCACCGTCCTTTCGCACTTCTTGCAGGTGACGTAACAGCACCAGTGGTATCTGCACTGACACCTTTCCACAGTCTTCTCCGTGTATGCATTATATCCTCGGCCGCAGCACATCAGATGACAGCTGTCACTGCCGTTAGACGTCTTGTTGCACTGCCTGGGAGATGAGGAGAGAACAGCTTGTTAAAACAGCTGATATGCTGCATGTCAAAATTCCTAGTCTTGGTGTTAGGTGGTCTTTCGCATTACCCGGTCACTGAAATTGTATTGAATTACCCCTCTAAGTTTGCTTGCAAAAAACACATACATGTGCACCACGATAAGAACTGGGCGTATCGTATACCAACAGAATGAAAAAATGAAAATACCTGTCATGTGTACCAAAGGAGCCATGCTTCTCATTGTGTGCGCAGTAGTCTGGGGAACTGACCAGGTAAACCAGCTCACTCTCCCTCACCGGCCGAACATCTAGCTCCTTAGGCACGAGCTGTTTACGGGTTCCCATATGTCGATGGGTCACTTTAGTTGCTGCGAGGTATTTGGATTTGAGATCTGCAGCGATGTGGTTGATATCATGCAGCCCCTTCCAACACGTCTTGACCGAACAAGACCCAGATACACCGTGACACTTGCATTTAGTCTCCATGGAATCTACGAGAGACTTAATAAGGAGAATACGTGTTACCATTATGAAGAAATCTTTTCAACCATAAAAGGAATGTAAAAAATACCTAATCATAGTCGCTGTACCTGTCTTCCAACAGCGTTATTGTGCAGATGCATTAGCCGAAAGGCTTGAGAGCCAAATCTGCTGTTTTTCATGGGTGCATCAGAGAATGCGGAGCCCATCTGAAGACCGTAGCGAAGATTATCTCCGCAGCCCCCCCACCTGAAGTCGGGGGCCGCTTGCTCGGCCGGCGCGGGCGCGCACGAGCAGCTGGGGAGCTCCCCTGCGGCGCAGGCTCGCGCGATGGAGTGGCTCGCGACGGCTGCGGCTAAGGCGAACGCAAAAGCCGATTCTCGCGTACCTGGGCACATACCACACAGGCCGGATTAGTTGTGCAAACATGCATATTTGCGGGTTATATGAAAAAACATTGAAACAAAATAATAATATAAATAAATAGTGTGTGCAGGTTTACGCAGCACAAATAATTCCAGGCGCAACTAAAGTTTACCTTTTGCTAAATCCGGTGTAAAATGCGGCGCGCTCTCGATGGATGAGCAGTTCCAGCGCATGTCTATGAACGCCTTCTGACAAGCCAGCTTGGTGAGCTTTGCCGCATGGACGATACTGTGCATCAGCTCCAGATTTCGCCGGCAGAGCTGTAACTGATCCGGGACCAGGCCGTCCAAAAGTTTGCAGTGATGCGTCTGATTCCATCCGACTGAGCTGCCGTTGACTGTGAGTCCGCTACGAAAGGAAGCAAAGCCCACTCCGTGTCAGAGCCTAACCCAAACAAATATCAAATCAGAGAATAAACAGTTTACAATGAAGCATTTAGTAATTTAATTACATGATCCATAAAATAAAATGAGTTCCTATACTTACAGCCAATGGATTCCTGAGCAACGGTATACACAGAGTAATGTCAGCAAAATGAAGTTAATGGTTTTCATTGTAGTTTAGTCTGAAATTTTGTTAATCTTATAAAAACTTTACAAAAATCAGTAGATTGAGAAACGGAGAATGGTGTATTCCTGAGGTACGCCGCAGATGGTTTGTAATCCAGGCAAAGCGCCCCGGTTCCGGGCGGCGCGTCCCCTTATATCCCCCGAACCACGCCTATCGCCCCGCAGCAGATTAAGCAGAGTCGTAGGTATCGCACGTTTCAATGAGCTTCATTCATAGGTAAATCGGTCCCAAAAAGCGACGTCCGAAAGCCATACTCATGTCCTGTTTGATTGAATACTCAGAAAATACGAGCCGTAATATTCAGTAAGAGTCCATCTATACAAAATAGTAAGTAGATAACTTTACTTTGATTCGCAGTGATTGAACCATTTAACTCCAAAATATCACAATTTGTGCAAGCACCAAACATTTTAGAAAAAAACATTTACTAGTGCACGTTCAATTTGCAATATCCCCTAGCGAGAATACGTCGAAATTAGTGTAAATTCTCACAGTATGGGTCACGGCAATCTGTGCAAACATAAAATGATACAAAATGTATAGAAGTACGTTGAATGTTGTACTCTAAACTAAAGAAGAATCGTAGTAGGGGGGCAGTGCGGGTGGGGGGCTCGTTGGTCTAGGGGTATGATTCTGGCTTAGGGTACGGGAGGTCCCGGGTTCAGATCCCGGACGAGCCCCGCCGCTTTATTACAGTTACTAAAATGTCTGTCCGCACACACCGGGGATCTGTTCCGTTATCACTGAGACGGCATTTATGAGGAATGCTACTGAACAACAAGACGAAATGCTCAATAAAATAAACTCTAGCAAGGAATAGCTGAAAAACATTCTTATTTAATATATTTAACGAATCAATAAACATTTTCCCCATACTACGTGCACACTATGACCTTTGTAAATAATGCCCCAAGGGCACTGTGATACAATTTAAATGATTTTCTTTCTCTAGTACAGCCTGCATTTCCTAAAGGGGAAAGTCAATAAACACTCGATAGGGAAAACTTTCAGACTGGGGCTTTTCTGCAGCTGAAGGCTGTGTCTTGGTAACAAATTTACAGGTGTCATAATCTGACACATCCTGCCGCCGCAGCCCCGCATTCACCAATCGATTATCATGCATGGCAGCCTGTTATTTCCTCACTTTCCTATTTAAGTCTCTATAAAACGACACCGAGGCAACGTACAACACGTTCGCAAAAAGAAGTTGTGGGCAGTTTTATAATTCAGGTTTTCTATATATTTTCAGTTCAGTAGTAGAAACTACTCTTCATCCCGCTCGACCCGTGCAATTAGAATAACTTACAATCGAGTCATTAAAAGATCTGACGGCGGATAAGTAGAATTCAGTAATTCAGTGGTTAATTAAGACTAACACGACTTAATCCACCAAAAAGGTTTTCCAGCATTACGCGGTCATGCAACTGATTTTAATAATCCAATTAACTGAAGCCAGCAACGCGCCAACATCATTCTGAACCTAAAATCAAAAGGCGATTTTGAGTGAATTATCTTCGAAGAACAATGACATTGTGATTATGCGCGGCTCTGCCGTGTTTTATTTCGCCTCCATTTTGTGGTTATTGATTTTTTTCCAGCTTGTAACTGAATTGCAGAGGCTTTAGAGTTACTCTTCTCATTAACTTCATTTATCACAAATAATCCATAATCATAAAACAACCCGAGAACTGGCTTTAAGAAGTATTGCCAAGTGAGGGATTTTAAATAATTACCTGTCTAGGATGTCTTTCTTTAGTCAATTTCTCTGTCTTTCCTTTTTCCGATTTTACTCTATTCTCTCAATATCATGTTAAGCGCTTTGGGACGACTGTTGTGAAAGGCGCTATATAAAAATTAATTGAATTGAATGGTCAAAATATTTTTTTTCCAGTGGATATCAGTTGGCCATAGTAAAGGCCTAATTTATCCTTCGATCTGGCCGTCTTTACAGTCTTTCTACCAGAGACGGTATGTTCTTCCTCTGCAGTTTGTTTGGGAAGGCTCTGAGAGAATGGCTTATTTGGGGTGATGAACTTTTTGGTCTTTGACAAATATAGACAAATCGCTTTTTAATGACTAACAAGGGTCCAGTAAGGTGTGCAGCACAAATTAGGTCTTAATTTGAATTCACAATATGTTTTTATTATACTAAGATGACTGATGATTACTGGTAACCCTGAACCCAAAATGCCCTTTCAGTCTTAAATGTTATCTGCCAGTGTTTAGCATGACAAGGAAGCTTCTACTGAGACAATAATCACATTGATGTGAAATGTCACAGTAGTTTGTACCATGCCTTCAACTACCTTGATAGCATTGTACAAAATAAGGCAGCTCCGCTCTTTCAATGACTTGATTAAACCACCTTTTGCAGTGTTACAAAAAACGGGGTGTTCTTTCATTTTCTGTTTGGAAGTGAAGATCATGCCTGTATACTCAAAATTTAAATAGCCAAAAATCTGATCTCACCAGTGCTAAGCTGTAGCCTGTGTCATCCCTTACATCCCTTACACACTTTATCAGTTGTCATTTACCAGACATTTATAGAAATTTATTTCCATTTTGTGGCTTAGTACTTAAGTTAATCAATGCCATTCTTCAGGTTCTCAAATTAATCCAATGATGCAAATAAATCAAACCGAGATTCTCTGAATTCTTATGGAAGATACAGAGTTCATGGATATCCTTAAAAAGAGCTCAGAGCCTCTGGATTATACACAGAAGTCAGCTTACAGGCAAGAGCCCTGCCACACAAAAAACTGGCATACCATTCAAAGTTATGTTATTAGTCATGTTCGTGTAGTATCATTGCTATATTTTGTGTGGCCTGATATATATATATAGAGCGATTTCACAAAAATACCTTCTAAATGTGGTCACTTGGTAAAGGGGAGTGATTGTATATACCTCTGAAATTCTACATATAGAATATAAGAATATCTTTACACAGAATGGACAAGAATTCATCTCAGGTTTTCTGATTGAAAATCTTACATATCATTGATATCCATTTAGTTTTACAGATAAATGTAATTATATGAAAATCTAAATGTGGACATTACAGAGAAATGCAGGAAATACTACTTGCTGTAAAAAAAACATTTAAGCTTTACAAAAGCACAGGGCTTTTGTTAAGTCCATATGTTATAAACATTGTCTTCTAATTCTCATCTCAAGCAACTTAAAATTGTGCTTTTTTTATCATTTAATTTCAAAATTAGCTACATAGTTAAAGTATGATGATATAAGTGAGAGCATAAATAATTTGTAGTCATTATATTATGAACATTTAATTGATTAAATTAATAGTCATGGCAGCATGTGAAGAACATCATCTAAATTCATCGTGCTAGCAAATTGTTACATATTATCACCCAAACTGTAAGCATTGTTGAAAGTTCTTTGTATTGGCATACATACCCTGACAGGCTTTTGTTTCTTAGACGACTCCTCGATGAACTTCAGAAAGAGGGAGATATCAAAAGCCATAAGCATCCTTTTTTCTCATTGGACTTTTTCGTTTTAACTCGCTAGACCGATCTTTTGTGCATCACAAGCAAAACATTTTTCAGCTTTAATTGTTTTTTGTCTGTGATAATATGTATGGGTATCTCATCAACCTCGTCTATGTGTTTTATGTGTAGCATTCATTTCTGAAGAAGTCCCATCAATGTATGTGCATTCCTGGAGTGGGGGGTTGCTTTAAATGTCGAGGGTGTTTATTTGACTGAAACTTCCCACCACAAGGCTTCTTTCTTGTTAGAACCATTACAGATCAAGTAGATCCTTTCCTTTTGTTGCCTCTCCAGGTTGACACTGGGTGTAATCACTGTTAAGAGGTGAGACAATGTTCATGTTTATGAAAGCTATGCTTGGTGGGAGGGGGCTGACTTTGCATGCAGGAGCCCGTTCTTCCTGTCTCTCCCCTTATTCCACCAACAATGCTTATTCGTGGCAGTAGAAATTAACCATTTTGACAAATGGATACACACGGTATATTTGTGTGTATTCTGACTTCCACAGATAGCTGTTTGAAGTCTTTCCTGTGCAAGTAGTTTCTCTTTGAAATACACAGGAATGGCTGTAGTGGCACCCTGCTGCATGACAGTATCAGTCATTTCAGGCTTCTGTGATGTGTTTTGCTTTTATCGTCATTTTAGAACCTTCAGTGGGGTTTTACAGCTTTATACATTATATAAATGTCTGGGCTTTAATTTTACAAAAACCAGTGTTTAGACAGTATAACCATGGGGCAAAAATTGAGTAAAATTAAATTAATAAAACAAACAATATCCTCCATCTATCTATCCATCCATCGTAAACATAGAAGGATATAAACCTCTTGTGTATTTTACTATAGAAGCAAAGGTTCATTTAGGGCTCTGCCAAGGAGCTACAAACTAGTCACCTGCTCACATGTTACATGGCTTCATTCACTCAGTACCTATACATGGTCAAAATATGAACGCTTATAACATTTAACAATAATTCAAGCTTGCCTAAAGAATATTCATCTGTCGTCAAAGGATTTATCCTGGACAGGGTCACTGGATGACAATCAATGTCAATGTAAATGTAATGTAAACACAAGACAAAAGAATGTCTCACAGTGATATACTTAATAAACAAAGTAACAAATAAATAAGACTTGCTGTTGCCTAGAGAATTACTACAGCCAACCAAGGTAAGGGTAAAAGTGGAACTTTATTTGTAAGGATGGTATCATTGTTTTGTAAATTTCTACCGTGTTATCTGGGGCCCAAAAGAACCCACAGCACATCTGTAGGAATGTCTGGAAGGGTGTTTATCACGGCAACTGTCACCATTATTAAAGCAACAAAGTGCACAGTACTCCTTCAGAAGCTTACTGAGTACCAGAGAAAGCCACAGTTTAATTCTATTTATTTATCATATATACCCACATTGTTCAAGTAATTATTGTTGATGAATGTTTTCTCTTTAATAATGACAGGGGCGGTAGCTAAGGCAGCTCCCCCAGAAGCACCCCTTAAAATAACGTTACCAAAATTGTTTAAATAAGCAGACTACAGTGTAAATGTATTTTTCATCCGTTTAAAACACGCAAAAATGATGTGGTCATTAAGAACACGTCCCGCCACGTGAATAAACGCGCCCCCCCTGGCATGTTCAGCGAATAACAACCAGTTATTTTACAACGTTTTGAAAACGGACCTATTTCTTGTCTCTTTACCACCAGAAGGTCAAGCAATAATACTGAGGTCAATCAAATAGACTCAGTCGCAATCAGCCACAGCAACAGGCGGACTGTGCTCCTTTAACCTTTTAAAGTAAGTGAAATGATCGACTGTTCAGATTGCCTTAAGATGTGATATTCATGCAATAGTATATTTATTAATACTCACTAAATCACCCTGTACTAAACACTCTGCCGCCGCCCATGTACATTGTTTCGCTTTTCCTTAGACTGAAACCGTACTTTTTCTAAGTACCTAAACACCTACAGTATCACAGCATAACTGAAACATGGTCATGGGATGAAGGGGCCGATACCGCTCAGTAACTTGGATATGAGGCTTTTAGTCACCAGTTACTGATAATACTTTTTATCTGTCATTTGGCAACGATAACATTCCTGAGATTTTTATGTTAGATGTAACTTGAATTTGAAAACGTTAATGAAACTACTGCACAATTTTATATGTAATTAAAACATATAAAGATGAAACATTGAGGAAAGAGAATAACGCATAAGTATATAGTCTGAGTGTAGTTGCTGCGGACCAGGGATCCCGGCAGCCGGCGCTTCTGACTCTCCTCCCACATGAAGGAAGGTCTCCTGCAGCAGCTCGGAGGTGCAGGGCCAGTCAAAGCACATTTAATAGAGGCCTTGATGAGGGACTATTCTGGAACGGAAGGTTAAAACATAAATGAATTAAAATTTAAAAAGAAATTAATTTAATTAAAAATCTCGGGGCGCTTTCCCTCTTCAGCTCGACACTAAAAGCTTATCGGAGCGACAGCCAA
The DNA here is from genome assembly GCA_011763525.2 of Mormyrus iriodes. Lineage (NCBI taxonomy): Eukaryota > Metazoa > Chordata > Actinopteri > Osteoglossiformes > Mormyridae > Mormyrus > Mormyrus iriodes. The sequence goes on along the minus strand of JAAGVU020000038.1, from coordinate 5,045,626 downwards.
TGCAGGACTCGGGGCTTTACCTTTTTGACCATTAAAATCATTTTTGCTGTACTGGTTATCAAGTCTATTTATCAGTGAATGCAGTATTAGTTCATTATCGCCCTATAGGAAATGTAGAATAGCAAACTCTTCGTATTTCTCTTCGTTACGTTACGCCGCCAAGACAATATCCAGCCGTCAGCTTTGCAATGGGAAATCAGCCATCATCGCTCTCAAAAAGCAAACATAAACCTACAGAATAGCTCAGAGATTAACTCATTGTATTCTGTGTTACAGATCGGTGTTCTTCCGTTTAATCACCCTTTTTTCGCGTTAATTTGTAAAATTGTATCAATTAAAAGAACAACGCTAATTATAGTGCAGTTAGAAATAGGCGTCAGGTCATACTAACTGCAATTACCATAATCTACAGGCACTGAACGCAAAACTATGTAATATAACCGCGAATGACACGACGGGGGGTAATTTAAAATACGAAATATCCGAGGCATGTCATATCTGATTCGAAAATAAAAATATTAAATTTTATAAGGCAGATGATGAGAAAGGCAGCTTATCGCTTCATGTATTCGTAATATGTTAATAGAATATTGTAGTTGTTTAAATGTTTATTTCTTTTTAATTTTGCGACTGCATATTACGGACCACAATTCGCTTAAATCATTAGTAGGCTACTTTGTCCTTAATTAATTCCGAATGTTACATTTTTAAATGATGAATTTATATTTTAAATTCCTTATACAGAGCTAGCAACGTTGAGGAAATCACTAGTAGGCAGTTGCTAACAGATTTTAAAGAGTGAAACATGTGAATTAGAAATATTCAAAAATAATTCAGTCTTCAGTATTTCATGATACACTCACAGTTCTATAAAATCGATATCAAAACGGGATCAGTTTTTAAAATATAAACAACTTTGTCGATAACAGTCTAATTTTAGTGATAATAAACGTTCACTACTTTGAGAAACATTATCTTAATTATACCACAGAATTTTATGTAAAATAATAATTAAAAAAATATTTCCCTGTAGTGGGGTTAAAAAAAATACTACAAACCGAAAGAAAAAAAATGTATTTCCGCTAATTAGGAAAACATTCAATTTACAAAGTACTTTCTATGTTATATACATATATACAATCACAGCATTACAAAAATGTACACGATATTCCTAATGATATACTACATAATTCTAAAGTGAAAGCGCTCCAAAAGGGGCTACAATTAACTTTCAAGGAATTGCAAATATCAAAAAGAACTAAACTACTGGGTAATGACCATGACCGCCGAAAACTTAAAATGTATACTGGTCCAAAAACGTAGTATGAGTTTAATATAATGTTTTTAAAATACAGCTTAGGAATTGAACAGTAGTATAATTTAATTGTCGTTGTGCTGGTCATGTTGAATTGCCAATAATAAATAAAACAAATGCATATAATTGATATAACATTAATTCAAGGCTGCAACAAATATTTTTCAACTCATAAGACAAATAAATGGTTATACAGCTTGAAAGTTAAATGCCTTCATTGATTTGAGTGAAAAAGATCGGAGAAAAATGATCTAATCCGTTATCCTCTGATAATGCAATTATTGCCATGCTTCAAGTGTTCTGTGAAAGCAGAAATGACAGGAGAGTGGGTTTGGTCTGACTGGCAAAAAAAAAAATCTCTATTTATGGTTTAATTTAGTCATACTAGCAGTTTGTCAAAGTACAAAAGAGAATAGTTCAAGTTAGATAATTTAATTCCTATATTTTGCTGTTGCATTAAAAAAAAAGTTACCTGTTTCATCAAGAGCGAGGCGTCTTCATGTCGATTCACATACATGTATATGCATAGAGCTATGAGCTAAAATATTATGACCACCCCCACTAGAAGCAAATAAAGTTGACGATCTATTACAATCAGTGCATGCCAATGTCTTAGACGGCAAGCTAACATTCAGTGCTTGTAGTTGACATGTTGAATGCAGAAGAATTGGGCAGGGATAAAGACCAGCATGACTGTGACAATGGCCAAATCATTATGGCCAGACGACCGGGTCAGAGCATCTGCGAAACGGCAGGGCTTGTGGGGAGCTCATGAATCAGAAAACAGAGAATGCGATTTGTCGGGCCAGACGACCTCCTTCCATCACTTCATGGTCCACATTTGAGTGCCCATTGTAGGCGCTTTTGAGGGTGGATAGGGGTCAGCATGGGCACTGACTGACC
>JAAGVU020000038.1:5028718-5042768 GCA_011763525.2 Mormyrus iriodes | reverse complement strand
TGACCCGGTTGTCTGGCCATAATGATTTGGTCCTTGTCAGTCACTCAGATCTTTACCCCTGCGCATATCTTCTGCATGCATAATGTTGACCACGAGTACCGAATTTCTAATGCTTACTGTCTAATATATCCCAGACCTTCACAAACACCATTTTTACTATACAGTCAACATTCACTTCACACAGAGATAGTCTTAGGCTATGCTGGCACTACCAAGCTTTAGTGACTGAAATACTTGCCTTAATGTGAATCAGATGTGATTTTTTCAGGGCTGTGTGGACACACAAATCCATTCCTTTCAAATTAGACTTGAGTCACTTTCATATATGGTCCTAGATCAGGTATGTTATCTGATTTGTGGCTGTGTGGCATGAATGTGAACGGTCAGATTGGAATTCATCTGGTTTTTGCGTATACACTTTCACTGAGTGCCTCTTTGTTGTTGGTGACACAGATGACTTCTGCAAAAACGTATCAGTGTGCGCATGAGAACCATTTCTGAGGACAGATGAATTCACATTACAGTTAGATACAGGACAGTTGTAATTATGAATGTGAACGTGAAGATAGGTAAATGATCTGAGCCAAAAATCAGAACTGGACAATGAGGCTTGTAATGTGAAAGTAGCCATAATGTTTCAGCTCTTGGGTGTATAAATAATGCAGTTTTTCCTTTAATTTTCCAAAAATTTCCCATCTTAAACAAAACTTCTGTAAATCAGAATTTTATGGGAGTTGTGTCACCATGGATGTTCATTATGCGTTAACAAAAGTTATGGGTTAACCTAAAATAATACAAGACACAATGAACTGAGACTATCAGAATGCTGCATGCTAATAACAGCTGGCTTTTTTCAATTTTCTACTCATTTTTATCCAAGGATTTTGTAAATATAACTTAAACTAATAGGACAGGAAAATAATTTAAATCCTCTGCAATCTATGAATTATTATACGGGGAAGCAATATTTTCAACATTTTAAATAGACAAAAAGGCAGTGCATTTTTTTTATATTTTGGCCCAGCGGGATTTTTAGCATTCTGTGTTTGTGTGTGTGTGTGTACAAATATACACACAAACATACATACACACATGTATACACACACAAATATGTGTATATATATATTTATAAGTGGATGTGCAGTATATATAATTAATTGTAGATCGTACATATATGCGCATTTGAATAAATATATATGCAAGTGCACATCTACGATCTACTACGTTCTTAAAATTCAAGTCACTTGTTCGCCACCAGTAGATTATAAATTTTTGAAATAATTTAAGTTAGATAATATGCAAGCTCTGCTTTCTCATGAATGATGAAAATAGCTGTTTGTTGACCTTCTTCAGAAGGCAAATGTTTTAAAAAAATATTTATAAAATAAAGTTTCACTAAACAAATTGTGTATAAAGATTATGTGCCAAATCATGCCTGGAACATGATTATTTTCCCCTTTGCTAGTGTAGGTTCAGTAAGCTTGAGTAGCACAGGACTGCTGTGTCCATTCAACCTCATTAACAAAGAACTGGGTCAGAATAGTCAGTGATCGGGTGGAAGTGACGGGCAGTATGTAGCAGAGAGAAACTCCCCCACTGGATTTTTGCTTTGTATTGCTGGGAGAAATATCAGTGTTTCAGTGAGATGACATGGCGGCATTGCGGATGAAGGGTGTTGGTGTTCAGGAGTGGCCTGCTGGCGGGGCCTCTCCCAGTCGGATGCTCCCTAGGAAGGTGGTGTGGTTGCTCATGCTAATAGAGGTGTCCTCATACACCATCTTAATGGCAATCCTCTGGCGGGCACGCAGCAGGCAGACGCCGGCGGTGTAGCAGGTGTTGAACTTGCGCTGGCCTGCCTCGATGCTGCGTGTGCAGCGCAGGAAGGGTGTCTTATCCACCATCACTTCATAGCTAGCGATGTCGGTGAAGTTTAAATAGTAGACCTGGCAGAGAAGTGGAAAAGGGCTTTTGCTTAAATTATTTAAGGGAAGGGCAGTTGTGTTCAAAAAGTATAAAAAGAAAAAAATACATTAAAAGGCAGAGACGACGCTACACGTCGATTAATTTCCAATTTTTAAATTACATTACACTGGAAAACTTTTTTTTTTTAAGTCTGGAATTAACCATCTGAACCCTTCAATATGTCACTAATTAATTTTTTTTTTTTTTTATGTTTTCTGTGTGAAGTGCGTTTAACAGCAATAGAATGTACCACTGAAATTATCAAACAGATTCACCGCCCAGTTCTTTACCGCTATACCTCTCCCACCACAGTGCTACATCACTTTCTACATATTTACGCTCATTTCGGCACCTGCAGTTTCTTCCAAAATGATTTTCTCAGACGAAGAACGTATGAAGCTGCAATACTGTAGCTGTAGAGAATCCTTATGTATCTGCCAGTGCTGCAGTGAGAAGGGGCAGTGGGCATGCGACTGACGAAGGGTTAGGCCCAAGACCGTACTCACTTCTACCTGACTATAGATGAAGTACATGCCGTCAACCAGCACCTCCAGCTCGCCAGACCTTGAGTGCATCTTGAACACCTTGTGATGAATGGAAATCATTTTCCAGTTTTTGAGGATCCCTTCTGAAAGATCTCAGTGTAAGAAAAACAGTCACTCAACTTCTGTTATTGCAGTGAGGAGCAGTTAGTAAGGAAGGTTAATAAAGAAAACTACTGCAATCGTGTATAAACTGGTGCACCCTAACAGTGCTTCCTGATGACATCTTAGACTGTTTGTAGTTTTCATGAATATCAAACATCTGTGCTAGAAGAAAATACTTTGCCTCAAACAATTTTGTGGCATCAATTAAGTACAGTTTACACAACTCTGAAAATGCACATGAAGGCTGGAACAGAAAGGTATAAAAGGTAACTGGAGGTTTTGTTGCCAAGTATTTTGTACCATACAAATAAAGGTTTTTTTCAATAATTTAACGCTTACCTTCCTTGACCTGGATAGTAGTTTCCTGGCCTTGCAAATGTACCACAGCAGGCTATAAAACAAAATTGTTTGAACCAAACATTTTCATTACATTATTTCACAACCAATACCTTAAGAGTCCTATTTAAAGAAACACCTTGAAAAATCTAAAGCCTACTTCCTGTGGAGGCTGTCAATCATTTCATATTTAAGAGATAACACTTTACATAACCCATAAGAAGATTCTTAAAATTGCCCTCAACTGAAATACAATGTACTGTAATTGCATAACAAGTGCTTCTCCTAGACTTCACATTTATTATGCACATATAATCCTTACTGTTACAAGCCGACATTTAGCAAGTGGACAACTGGGTCATTGAAAACTTATAATACAAAAAAAATGTATTTTGTCATATTTAGACAAATATTGGCTCTTTATTTCAGCAATACTGATAGAGAAATGCAATAAAACTGAAAACTGCGCTTCAAATGTACATTTAGTAACCACATATACAACTAAAACAAACAAAAATTCTAATTTCTTTTCAGAAAAAAGTAATTAACACCCCTATATTTATCCCTACAGTAAATCTAATCATTATAATCTGATGCACCAAATCAGGCATAAATCATTAGATCATTATTAAACAGTATCTCTGCCTTTAATAAATAGCTGCTCTTGTTTGGTCATAGCCACTGAGGTACATGGTATCATCATGCCAAGATCAGAAGAGCTGTCCAAGGTCCTCAAAAGGTGGGCTGTCAATGCTTATGAGTTTGGCAGGGTATTTAAAGCCCCATAACAAGCTATTCGAAATGATGCACTCCATTATTCGCAAAATAATCTGCAAAGAGAGAAGGTTGTACACCACTGGCAATCTGTCCAGATCCCACCAAATTCAGCCCAACAATAGGGATATGGAATGGCCAATTCACATTAATCCAATTAAAATGTTGTGGGAGGAACTTGATGAGGGCCGTACAAGAAACCCCCCCCCAGCATCCACAATTAAAGGGATTCCGTATAGAGAAATGGGTGACAATTTCTCCTGGGTTAGTCAATAAGAAACCCCTGGAAGAGGCTGTATCTGCCGGGGGGGGGCAGTTCTGAATGCTAAGTGTAAGGATGTACTTCCTCACAGAGAACGGCTACACTTTTGTTCAATTTTGTTAAAGATTTTTTTTTCCCAAAGTTCATTGTTTTTGTTAGACTACATCACCTCTAGTTATCAAAACTCTTAAAATAAAGATTAAGCATTTGTTTGCAAAATATGTTGAAAAAGTTATTTTTTCTAGGGGTGCACTTAATTTTTCACATGATTATGTTTACACAAGTTTACATGTTTTACATGTCAATTCTGTTATGGTGCACTATAGACCAACATAAAACATAATAAAAATATGCATGCTATTGTTAGAAATTACACACATGCCTGTTACATTATGTGAAAGTTAAGAAAGCTTCTGATACTTCGGCCTGTGCTAAAAGAAATAGCATGATTAGTTTTTAAAGAATAAGCTCAGCATTGGAAATTCCTCAAAAAGTGCCTTTGATTGGTGTTTTTGTGTCCAATGTGAATTACTGCAGGTGACATCACCCAAAACGCAGACAGACATTCTGCATGCGGTCCCCCATACTGTACAATACAATGGGACGGCACATTACCTGCATAAGCTCTCTCACTCTTTTATCCATTCCTCCTGTGGATTAAAAAATGAGACTCAATTTATTACAGAGCTGCTGACTTCCCCTGTGGATCTCCATTTCATAACAAGTCCAAGCATTTAACCATAATATGTTTGTCATGTCCGTTGAATGTTGTACTCTTATATTTCATAAATGTATATACCTCAAACTGTAGTGTAAGGATTGGGCCCATTAAAAATGTGACAGAAGTGGTTTCAAGTTCACCTGCAGGTCCTTGAGGGCCTGGAGGGCCCTGTGGCCCTGGGGGCCCCGTCGGTCCTGGGAGTCCAGGTGGCCCAGAGGGCCCCATGGCATTGCTTCCTGGGATCCCAGGTATACCAGGGATTCCAGGGGGGCCTTGAGGCCCCGGAGGCCCTGGTGGCCCAGGGGCACCAGGCTGCCCTCTCTTCCCTGAGTTAAGAACACAAGAAAGAACATAAGGAAGCTACAGATGAGGGAATATTTGCACAGGTAATATGAAGTTTAGTGTACAATAGTCAGAAAAGTACAAAGATTTAAATGTGCTTCAGTTACTAAGGTATTTTTCATACACACAAAATAGACAAAGTAAATGAAAACATAAATGAAAGTAAATATTAAGTAATATGGTAGACAGAAACAGACAGACACAGGCAGACAGACAGATGTCCTAAATCTCCATGGAGAAATGAAGGTTGTCTAACCAAACGTACAGAAAATGCTAAAACTACCTTTTTTCTTTTCTTTTCTCTTTCCATTTGATTCTGTAAAAGGAAGAAAAAGTTAGATTAACTTTTCTCCAACCACCATAAGTTTCTCTTGCACTGTCATCATCGCTGATTTATGACCACCACACACAAGAGGCTCTTATTACATCTGTATGTATATAATGTATAATGTATTACATCTTTCTTGCATTGCTTAGTCATTGCAATTCCTGTACCTTTGATTTAATTTTCTTGAAATATTTCATCTTATTTCACTTATTACAAAACGTAAAATGCTAAATTAAAATAGACTGGCCAGAATCCAGGCTATTTGCATATTCTAAAATCTGCATGAAATCGCTATAAAAGTTGAATAACAAAATTCACACAGTTTTTGCTTTGTACAGTTTCTGAGCAAAAACCAGTCAGCATGCTAAATATGCACATGCAAACGAAAGCAACACACACATACACACACACACAAACAGTTTTAAAACAAACCATAAGGGGGCAGTAGTGTACCATAGTATGATAATTCAAACTGTAGAAAACATTCATTCTTAAATTGAGAATGATTCTTAATGCAATCATGGACTGTTAAAATATTCAGCTGTGAATGACATGAGGAGTGTTGTAAATATACATACATATTACAGTTAATGTATGCATTTTTCCAGCTTCCACAAATGTGTATAATGGCCAAGGGAAACAAAGGCATGAAAATTGCTTTTGACAACATACAGCAACAGAAGAGTGGAGAATATTATGGACACGAGTCACATGAGAAAAAGTTACAATACCGTACATGTAAATTAACTCAGCAGGGAAACAGCAGTGAGCTGGGGTTTTCATTTACCCATGAGAACAAGGTTCTGTAATTTCACCCTTTGATATTAGCAGAAAAAAATGTTATATGGCTACTTCACAAAATATACACGGAGCGAATTTTCACAATTGTATATTTTTATGGAAGTTTTTGGTTTTGAAAGTAGGTGCATTGCCAAATTGAACACTGCCCTAGGTGCCAGAACCAAATCTTGGGAGAGGACCTACCTCACATTTTTTAATGTATGTTTATAAGATTTAACAAGACTATTAACAAGTCTTTAACAAGACTAACAAGACAGTCACCAGCATATTTATAGGACACACTCTAAAGCCTACAGTTAATGAATGAAGATTCCAGAGATTCATTTATTCTTGTTCTGAGTCTAAAACACAGAAACAATTATACAGGAAGGAACCACAGTAACAAAGGGCAGCTGATAATGAATCTGCACTGATTTAAAAAAAGTGATAAATGAACCATAATTAAGTAGTAAAAAAAAGCGTCTAGCTCTAGAAGAGAACCTAGCGATAATATGTATATTTACGTCTTTCATGTTATACCACGGATGTCAAAGCTACTACAGTACTCTGTAGTACTCCAGTGTAGAGTTGTCTTTTTTCAATTTTATACATCCTTGCTAAAGCTCAGGGTAGAGAAAAACACCAGAGAGCCATGCTTACATAAAAAGAACATAAGAAATGCACCAAACTTTTGCGATAAACATGTACATGAACAAGTATTGAATGCACATATTCCCGTTTAAAGGACATCAAAGGTATATATTCTAGAGGGGTCCTTCCCAGGTAACACACGGAGGGTCAAACAATGAAAATAAAAATCACATTTCAAAAGCATGAGAGGTAAACATAGGCGGACACTCAAACTCTGGACTACAGCAGTGTGAGAAGGTTTTTATCAAAAAAGTCACAGTACAATGTAAATCAAATACAGATGAGAACTGTAGGATGGTCATCATGCTGGAGAAACAAGACGTTCCACACGCCTACCCTGACAGGCCGTCTCAGATTAGGACTGGAGTGCTGCTGTGCGGCAGGCGACGCCTGGGCCCCACGCCAGCTCCGATCTTCATTCTTATTTCACTTATAATATATTGCATGCCTCAGTGTCACATTTTAAAAGCAGAATTAGGTGCACAAGCATTTCTTGTTATCATTTGCAGAATTTACTGTAATTATAAGTTTTTAACAAAAAAAAAATCCATCACTAACAAATTGTATTTTCACAATTTATATCGACCAGCTGTAGACTGCGGGTTTAAATATAATACTCTTACTATTTTGTGTAATACAGAACCACAAGACAAGCCCTTTATTGATGTTTGAATATCTTTATTTTCTGTGAAGCATCTGCTCTTGAAAGGCGGCATAAAAATAAACGTACCTACTTACAAAAACAGACGTGAAACAAAATTACATTAACTAGTTTTATTTTCTATTTTTGTAAACCCATCACAGCTAAAATGGCATCGGGAGAACTAATTTGGACTATGAATAGGCAATATTCAACATTTAGGTTTGTTTAGCTAGTAAAAAACAAGATTTCTAATTTAACAATAATTTCAAGAATGTAACTGAGTCTGCTGTTAGACTTTTAAGCATATATTCTCTTTTCTTCAGCTACTAGGCTCTGGTGAAATTTTTGCAGGAGGCTATGCCATGCCCAACATGCCATGTAAATTAGGCACCAGGGTAAATTTCTCAGAAAGCTGTCAACTCAGGCATTTCAAGTTTAAGCAATTTCAGAAACTCCAACATTCTCATTTCAAGCAGATGTCCTCTTAGACACCGAAAGCCCCAGAAGAAAAATGCAGGTCGGAGTGGCAGGAAGCGTGCTTTGAACAATAGCTGTGATACATGAAGAATATGGAACTATTAAACAAGAGAACAGAGACTGTGCTTGCTGTTTCCGTGGGTTACTGGAATGCTGAAGCAATGGCCAGGAGAATACACAAGCCCGATTAAACTGATCAAGGAAACGCGTAAGAGCTTAATAAATAAGAAAACACAGATATTAATAAAAGATCGCCAAAACATTTTTAGAGCACATACTACAAAGCAGACAATTGGTGCACTTATATGAAACTGCACTTTTATGAAAACTAAGAGCAAAACAGTTGTTAATTAAATCTACTGATTACATATGACAAAATAGAATATTTACCCCTCAAAAGTGGACCAACACTCCTGATAACTGCGGTGTGACAAAGCATTTCCAGTCATTACAAATTCTAATCGTCTTACATCACACAAACATATGTTTTTTTGGAAATATCATGTAAAGCACTTCGGGGCGACTGTTGTGAGAGGCGCTATATAAAAATGAATTGAATTGAAACCAAGTACATGCTGCTGCACTTTGTTCAGTTACTGTGTTGGGCCGGAATATAAGACAACCCTCCACACACACAAACACATTTTGCCAACTTTTTAAAAAATGTTTTTAGAATATGAAATATTACCTTTAGAAAAATAATCTTATTTGACAAGAACATATAATAAGTTAACCAGCAACCAGTGTTAAATGCAACCATAGGCAATCGGATTACAATAAGTGTATTAAACAGCAAACATTCCAAAAAAACCCAAATGTATTATTGGGGAGGGGTGCGTTAGGGACACACGCTAAACACACGCACTGCAGGGCTGCCAGCATTTTACAGGACATTCGGGGACACACGCTAAACACACGCATTGCAGGGCTGCCAGCATTTTACAGGACATTCGGGGACACACGCTAAACACACGCATTGCAGGGCTGCCAGCATACACCAAAGCATGCACACATCTTACACTTCATACAAACATAGAGAATACAGGAAACGCTGTTCACAAAGGCTGTTGGAATCGGCACATTTACTAACCGGTTCTTTTAGATTTGAAAACCGGTTCGACCGACTCACTGAATAGAATCGGTTCAAAAGAGTGACTCGTTCACAAATCGGACGGACATCACCAATGCAGAGCTGGTGCTGGGCCGGTTCTGGCTTGGTGCCTTTGCCAGCGTTTCCACCGGTTTCAAAAATGAACGTAGGCGGAACTGAGCTTAAATTAATTAGCTTAACACGACGTCAAAATAAGAGGCTTTTTATCATATCATTGTGCTGGGAAATATAACTAGATGCAATTACACGAGTGCAAACAGGAGACACACATTGTGCAAAATGAGCAGTTGCTGCAAACAAAAACAGAAGAGTGTTCAGCTGAGGTACCAAGCTGTGTGTGGAGGGGGGTGGTGCAGAGAACCGATGCTGTAAGTTATCAAAGAGCACATTCTATATCTGACAAGTAGCCACACAAAGTTTCATTAAATTCTATGGTGGAATTTAGGGGTTAATCTGTGGAATCACTTCTTCCTCAACTTAAGCCCTAAATTTCACGATAGAATTGAATGAAACATTTTGTGGCTACTTGTCAGATATATAAGAATATTCTCAAGTTGTAATGTGAGACATATTGTGCCACAAAACATAGATTTGAGCGAATACATTTACTACCAGAAAACGTATTCGGGCACAGACACACTGTAAGGATGGCTTGACCGCAGTGTCCCTAGCATGAAGTAAAATGAGATCACATTATGTAAATGAATCAACATAACGTACCCATTACGTTATGAGGAGAAACAGTTCTCATTTAACTCAATCATTTCGATTTTCATTTTAACCAGAAAAATTTGTACTACATTACAACGCAAGCTTTTCTCATTTTGAGGAGATGATTCTCATCTGGTTCTGGAAAACAACAAAAAGGTGCCATATTAAACTTGCAGATAATCTTAAGCTTAATTTTAATTTTAGAATGGCAAAGCAAACCATGGTGAACGATATTAAAAGTATGTGGACACACCTATTATATTGAGCAAGTGACTAATGAAGCCGTGCCCATCACTGACACAGGTATATCGGCGCATAGCTGCGCAGTCTCCAGCAGCCGACTTTGGCAGCAGGATGGCTGCTCGTGCAGAAGAGGCTAGTGATCTAGTAGAGGGTCATGGGGGGTTGAAGTTTCTCCAAGGTAGCATAGAGCATAAGTCAGGGGCATACCCTGGTTGGGATGCCAGTCCACTACAGAACACACAAGGACAGACTACGGGGAATGTAGAAACGCAAACTCTGCACACACAATCCTGCAGGTAAGCTGTATCTAAAGTGCTGTGCTACCAAACAGCCACCTTTACTTTGCAGTCACTTCCTGTAATTAACAGTTACACTCTGTAAAAAATGTGCAGAAAATGCAACCCAGAAAGATAAGTGCGTGTACCTGAACTGGGAAGCTTACTTCTGCTCCTTTTGGTTCGGAGAATCACTCTTTCCTTTTCAGTCTCTGTAGCTGGGCTAGCCTGGAGGACAAGTGGGAAAAATCTATCAGCATAAAATTTAATTTCTACCTCCAAATGACCCTTATATCTCAAATAAACATATTTCCTGCACTATTAGAATTATTAGTCATACATTTCAGTATTTTTTTTTATTGATTAAAAAAACAAAAAAAAAAACAAACCACTACTTTTCTTGTCAAGAATTGCCACCCGGGACCAATAAAATATACCTCAAACTACAGGTGGCGTTGTGCACATGGTCTAGTGCCCGTTAACAGAATACAGCCTCTCTGACTGCTGACACATTGGCTGTTCATATCAGGTAATGCAGAGCATCTCATCAAGGCCTGATGCATTATTACCTTTCAGATCAGCACCGAATGAGTCAGCCATAGAAACGATGACAATAATGTGTGGAAAGTATGTGCAGATATGTTAAACATTGCTTATAAATGGACATTTGTTATGAGACCAATAAATTTCAATCAGTTTTTTTGCACATGTGCAGTCAATTCATGCAGATGCGCCCCATGTCAAAACCTGGGATGCACTCGCACAGTCCACCGGATAAAGCTGCTGACTACATTTACATCACTCTCCCTTTGCACAAACTGTCACAGCACAAGGCAAAGTGAAGTATGAATGGGCCGGCAAACCACAAGAATGCAAACAATCGATGACAAAATTCATTGTCAATAAAAGTGATTTAATACAGTTGAGTCCCTTTCAAATATATTTAATATTGCTTTAGTCAGAGGGTGGAGCGGTGCCTAAGTAGGCTGAGGTCTATTTGCCCACGCCATCAGGAATTGGTGTTTAAACCCCACCTCTGCTCTGTGTGTGGAGTTTGTGTGTTTTCCTGTCATACAAGTTTCCTCTGGGGAGTCCAAAGGCACGCAGGTAGCTAAGGCTAATTGGCATCTAGAAATTGCCCATTATGTATGAGTGTGTGTACAGAACTGTGCAAAGTTCTTAGACAGTCAAAGGAAATGTTTAAAGCCATATATCTGGGTAGTAAGTGCACATATGCTCCTAACAAAAAACACGATTTCAATTTAGAACATAAAATCACACAAATGTAAAAGTTAAATCAGAATATTGCTCAATTCTTGGCTAACTAGAAACGTTTACTTAGAACAGTCGGTGGTTATATCAAATTAAAGTTTCCCTGGCGGTCACACAGTGGGAAACGTACCCACACACACCACCAAATGAGATCATATTATAGTATAAACTGAAGCTACTTCAAAAACTGTCATACTAGCTTACAGATACTTAGATGCATTTTGAATGGCCTGAATATTTATTCATGGTGGAAATAAAACATACCCTGTGCAAAGATATCATCTTCCTTTAAGGTTGTATTAGATTACAGTGTCTCTCTGAGACACTTACTGTCTCTGCGGATCTTATTGATTTCCCCAGCTTGTCAGTTCAGTGCTTTCAGCAGTGAATTGATCTGGCTCATCATTGTATCAATGTACAGCATCTGCAAGGTCTACAGGGCGTATAGTATAGTCTTAACATTTAGAGTTACTAGCTGTATCATATTATATTATATATAAACATTCTTAGCAAAGGAGAATACAGAACAATTTCATTATAATGATATAACTAAAGACCAACATAATATGATCAAGCAAGCTGCCTATTCAGTAAAATGCCTCTCTTCTTACATTCCATACTTCTGTTGTTCCAAAAACAATGTTTTTACTCATGTTACAAAAGCATCATGAACAAAGGGAAGCACTATATTTACTGCCCTTACATTACAGTCCACCTTTTAACTCGTAAGCATTCGTGTAAAATAAGTTTTATCGTACATCAGCGTAGTCATGCATTCTTACAATACATGTATGGTCCATGGTCATCACCCATCCCTGCGCAAGGGAAAACATACAAGTATAAAGGTAAGTATAGCAAATAATGAACATACACACACCATTATATATATATATATTCATACCTCATGAAGTTATTTAGGGAAATTTTATGAAACAGAATTGCTGATGTGGCCCCAATGAGTGTCAGAAATGCTTGTTACTTTTTATTGCGCTGCAATTTAATTTTATATATATTCTAATGTTAAATGATGTTTTTCAGCAAATATACACTTGACCAGATAGACAGCTTTAAACATAATTTTGGTGGCCTAAGACTTGTGTATTCCTTTTTTTAAGAAAATATAAAAATTCTACTGAAGAATTTACATATTGATTATCAGGACTTGCTGAATGTTGTTGATGTGCTTATAAGCGCCTATAAGAACATGTGATCGTAGCCCCTGGTACCTATTCTATTACGGCTTAATTTGCAAACGGACAGTCACACCCAGTTCCAGTCAAAGCAGGCCCATTCAGTATTTTATGCATAGCTATGGGTGGAAAATGACACATGGTGAGATAAGAATGAAGTTAAAGGAAATTACGCTTGTAAAAAGAATATAATGATGAGGAACAGACTAAACAGGCAGCAAGACAGCAAAACAGTAAGAGGAGCCTAGGGAGCAGGCTGAACGATTTATTAATCTATGTGAGAAATTTCACAAGAGCAGACGCTGACCTGCCAAAGACTAACCTAATAGGACGGGCCTTGAAAAGCCATAGAGACAGGTTGTCTAGACCATGCAACATGACTCTGTAGTGAGTAGCAAAGCATTTCAATGTAGGCTGGCGTTTCCAGTATGGTTTAAATTGCAGTCTTTAGAGGACACTGTTATCTCATCCACTGCGTTATAATAGAAAGGCTAAAACACGGGCCTTTCACTTTCTGCCAGAAAGTAGGGCACCAGGAACTTGACTGGCTTCTTGAAATACAGTGGCCCCAACTGAACTCACAAGAATCAAGATACCATAAAGGTCAATCTAGCTTGATTCTACCACCTGGTTTTTATTATAGGCAAAGAGCTTGTTCTGATTAGGTCATTTACAAACGACTGGTCTCTCTAGGAGCCTGACATGAAACAGACTGACTATCGTTTGCGGAAAACACAAATTAGGCCCACACACCCAGGGGGTATGCCAACATCTCCCTGACTTGTCCTTGTAACAAGCCTCCTGCATCGGCTTAGCCCGCTCACACATTCAGCTTGATTTAAGGTCCGTCTACACCAGGGGTGGCCAACCAGTCAGAGACCAAGAGCCACATTTTTTACTGTGTTACCGCAAAGAGCCACATCATACATGGGGACACATGAACATCACCCATCCCTTCCTCTCTCTCACACACACACACACCTCTGCTCAGCCAGATGTATTGTAAATGTCACACACCAACATGATAATGACAGAAATTGACTCCTACAGTACTAAAACCACAGGCCATTCATTTTCAACAATGAACATTATGTGCACCGTCTCATACACACAAACTCTCAGTTCAACCAAGTCCACAAACAAAAATATAATAATTTACAATAGCGTTTTTCTTTTACTATGCATGTTGCTTAGTGGGACTTCTGGCATTCCTTGCCTTGAACAATCCTCTTCAAATCTGGCTTGTATTCCGTTGTTGCCACTCGAAGCAATTCTTTCACATGGGTGTCAGTCAGAACAGAACAGTTAATGTCCGATATTCTGTG
>JAAGVU020000038.1:4945816-4962022 GCA_011763525.2 Mormyrus iriodes | reverse complement strand
TAGTAGTAGTTTAACAGCAGTCTCCAATAAGCTTATTCTTAACTGAAAACATTTAAAAGATGTGTGTATGTGCTATATATATACACATACTTTTTTGTCCCTACAAGGGGAAATTCAATTTTATAAAAATCTGTGACTGCAATCAAAACCCTAAAAATGGAAAAAGTCTTGTATGTTGTTTGGTTACTTATGGATAAGGTTAGGGCTGGGGAGGGGGGGTCGGCATTGTTGGGATTGAGGTTTTGCCCCTAGAAATAAATGGAGAGTCCCCCCCAAAGATATGAATACAAACATGTGTGTGTGCGTGCCTTTGTGTGTGTTTTGGAGTAGTTAAAATATGTTGCAAGTTGTTTAACATGATTTTTATGCGACACCCCTTCTGCAAAATGTAACTGCTGAATGCAAAAGGATCAGGTTTTTCAAATATTATTCTGTGAGTTAACACATAATTTCATTAGCTACCAGTACATGCTATAAAACTCCACAGAGTCCCGTGGGCCACATTATCTCAGCACATGCTTCACTCTTCTTACTAAGACCCTTCTGACCCCCAGCAATCATTCAAATCATTGTGCCATTTCACCTTTTAAATTTGTTCTAATTTCAAGGCCAACAATGCTTAAATAGATTTTGAATCTTAAATCGGAACTATAGTTGCAATGTCGTTTTTCAGGTCACGTAATTCAGTGCATATTCGACACCAGTGTTTCTCAACCCAGTCCTTGGGGACTCTGAGACCGTCCATGTTCTTGGGGAGTTGGGAGAATGCAAAATATAATCTGTATTTTGTCACACATGCCAACAGCCATCGTGCAGTCACGCCTGTTCTTTGCTATTAAGTCTTCATTAATTAATAATAGTTTTTGTTAGACTCCTGATGTCAGTTAATGGTAAGCCGTTACCGTAAGAATAATTCTTTGAAAATGGCAGGCATTATTTTGCGGACATGGCCACTGCACTGCTAGCCTAATTGGTTACCAGGTGTAGATTATCAAGCAGGGATGCAGAAAGGCACACTGCTTATCACAGTTTTAGTTTCCTTAGTGTATTTTTAATTTTAATTTTGAAGTTTGGTACATTCATCACAATAAAGGAAATTACAATAATGTCTCATAAGTAGTGAGAGAAGATATAGCACTGCCTTTAGAAAACTTTAGAACACAATTATCTATGAAATTAACACATGAACCCTGTTCTCATAGACAAACTCTCTGCAGTGCTCCGGCACCTCTAGAATGCACCAAATGCATGCCAGGCTTTGATTCAGTCACTCGGGTTTGGTTTCAGTAGTCCATGTTCTCATGTCCTTGTTTAACCTCAGTGTCTTTGTCCCACACATGTGAAGGCTGGGATGCTATGTTTGTTAAGCACACGGACACATAAACACATTGCAAGACAATCTGGCCTGGACACGGAGTTTCATTCCATTCCCTTTCATTTAAGCCTGCAGTGTGTGCTTCCAGGATAAGAGTGTTAAAAGGTCAAGCTGTTCTTGATGAGTGATGCCTGTCAGATTAGAGTTCGACTGATAAGAAGATTGACGGAGACACTGCTGGGCTCACACTCATCTCAGCAACTGAACCACTGAACCTGTGCACACAATGATAAACCGGGGCAATGAATAACTTCCTACAGGCTACAATCAGTACCGTCTGTCAGACTGAGGCGCACCGTGGCACTTACCAAACAATAAATAAAAGGAAAATCAGGCTAGCGAAAGGAACCATCTATTATATTAGAACTGGCTCTGTAACACTTTCTGCATGCCTCAATATGTCCCTTTATGTAATATTCAACTGTACTTCATAAGTATATTGCATTCTTAAGGAAATAATGAAAAACTTATAGGTGCAGGGGTAATAAAATCCATTGTTATGGCTGATAGGAAATATGAAGGGTATAGAAAAGTAAAGATAAACAAAACATATTAAAATAAACATATTAAAAATGTATCAGTGCGATGTACAGGGGCACATTAATGCTGGACTTACCTGGGCTGCAGCCCACGGACCTCCTTTAAAGAGGAGGCTTCAAAAGTCCGTTGCCATCCCCACTCTACACCTTTTACCTGACACCCCCCCCCCCCTTGGCTGTGCCTTCATAAGGGAGGTCTCTGACAACTGAAATAAGCCCAGAGCCTCTGCCCATATTAATGCACAGGGAAGATGCCTCTGACTTTTTCCAGCATAACTTTAACAATAGCAGCAACACTAACACCTCATAAATAATATGCTGCTTTTTTCTGTGAATTGTTTTGCCAGGATGAATTGAGGGTGTCGTTTCTGCCGCCGCTCGAGCAAAGAACTTTGCTCTGAATAAGAGAGTAAGTTCAGAGAAAGCAGAAATGTAAATGTTACAGTTCATAAAATGTTTTGTCACTAGATGGCAGCAAACACTTGTCTCACTTGATTCTTCCATGCGCTTAAGTCAATAAAGTGCGTAGCTGCTCACACATCCTCCCCATTTAGCGTAGAATGGTTACTAATTAGGCGAGTGTCCTGGTCAGGTAGTTCCGTTGGGGACCCCTGACCTAGTGTATTATTGTATTTATGTAAGTATATGTGTACGAAAACACAGAACAAATCGGAATTCAAAACAGAGCATTTCACGATCCACCCGGAAACAGACGATACATTCAGTGTCTGTCAGCACATCTAGACGAGGGCATCACTGTCTCGCTCTCACTGTTGTCATTTTATACAAATAAAGGACAATTTTTTTTGGAATTTGGAATCAAATATAGTCAATAGTTTATAAAAGGTTAACGAAACATATATATTATACAGACTGCAGTTTCCCTCCCACAGTCCAAAAGCATGCTGAGGCTAATTGGAGTTACCAAAATGGTTGTAGGTGTGTGCGCGACTGGTGTGATTGTGCCCTGCGGGTTGGTGCCCCATTATGGGTTGTTCCCTGCCTTGCACCCATAGGCTGCAGACCCCCTGAATAAGATAAGTGGTTACAGAAAATGGATGGATGGATGGATGGATGGATATATTATTCAAGAGACATACCCATAAATTGTAAAACCAGTGAAACTCAAAATTTTGATCTGCTCGCTCTTTTTTCCAGAGCTGTGTCCATAGGAGTGAGGCAGATACTTCCTTCCATTCCCCACTCTCAAATAGCTAAATATAGCCAAAGAAGGATAGTGTTTTTGGAACATTCTTACAGTCATGCTCTGTAATTTATATTTGTTATTTAGTGGCATAAAGAGTAACATACATGCATATAGTGATGAAACGCTATGAAAATTTAATTATAGTGACAAAAATGATCACAGTGTTATTGCAGTATTGTTAAAATGGGCTGAAAATACCTAATGTAAACATATGAAACCCATATCACATGCATATTAACATTACAGATCTCCGGAGCGCTGTAACTGCCTTCCTCTATGTTTTCACTGACACTAAACAAACTCATGTTGCATGCTACGCTTGTGCACCTGCATGTGAGAGACTGTTGCTAACTTTGGTTGATGCTAAACAGTATTTAACATGAGTTTTTCAAAGCGTGGTAATCAATTACGGCTTTAATCATAATTCAAATTTGAAACCGTAAAACTAACTGTCAAGAATTTTATAGTGGTTTATCATAAAACTGGTAATTGTTTCATCCCTACATGCAAATACTTGTAACGTAACACGGTTTTGGACACTGCATTCACATGTTCCATGTTAGAGTTTAAGGCAGACTTTAATTTACTCTGTCCAGTGATCTAAAATTCTCTGTTATGCATTAAAGCTTGCACCTGACTTTGTAATGAGGTAGAGATTCATTTTCATATTATTTCAAAGACATCAGCAGAGTTACAAAAATTCATAACTCATTCTTTTGACTTCATATACATTGAGGATATTCATAGCACCGTTTCCCATGGTAATCCCATTTCCACAGAAATACGCAAAAGGTAATAGTGCATTGTATAATCTGAAAACATGCATAACCAGTAAAGGCAATACGCATTGATAGGGCGGTCTCATTAACAGTCTTCTGTGCACAGATTTATTGGGCCTAAGTGTAATTTACTCATTTGACTCCAAGGCCAAATATGAAACTGCTCCAGATGTTACCTGTACAGCTGAGAGGAAATAAATGAAAACTGGAAGCCAAAGATTTCTGCTGTGAATTCTTTCGTGAAGCATTTTCTAATAGTATTTGATGCCTCTTAGCTGATCCCCTTTGAAGTTCTGAGCTGCGCTAATAAATACAGATGCTTAGATCAGCACAATCTGAAAATGACCTACAGGGCAAGAAGGAGACAAAGCCTGACTTGTTGTACTCCTATGCATACGGCCGTCAGATATTTTGGTCCAGAACTGGCAGTTAGTTATGAAGCTTTATGGTGAATAAATCGAGGAATGGTAGATAAATGGAAGAAATATATATTAAACCGTTCTTACCATTTATCTGCACAATGTGACTGACTCTCCTGCTGCGAATGCTGGTGCCTTTTCAGTTGTCTACTTTTGAAAAACGTTATGGATACCATGAACAATTTGGTTAATATATATATATTTGAAAAAAAAACAACTGTCTGGAAATTCAGATTTTGTCATGTTTGTACCATGGGCAACAAAAGATATAAGTACATTAAAATTGCTTTCATCCTGTCTGCCAGTGATTTTTATGCAGCAAAGTGGCTTTCCACTCAATTCAGCTCCCAATCTGCTTTTGATCATGAATCATTAGTGGAAGATTAATGGGGTCTGTTAATGTGTAAATAGGTGTTCTTGTACCTGGAATATACTTTTAGAGTAGATTTATGAATTTTGATCATGCTGTAATGTTTGCACAGGTGATGAATATTGGGAATCCTTATCAGTCATCATCTGATTTGGGTTTATGATTATCAGTGCAGTATTTTTCTTCAAAATAGGAAAATAAGTGCTGGCTGTGCGGAGCTGTTGGGTGTTGGTGAGCTGTCAGCACCAGGACCACACCGCAGATGTGATGTGGGGGGAGATAGTTTTCCAAGAAGGCACCTGCAGAAACACAGCTTAAGGGGCAGTTGTGGCCGACGGGGAACCATCAGACTTTGTTCAGCTCTGAAAGCCATTGTTTAGCCCCACCCCCATCCCAAGATGAGCTAACTTCCCAGCAGCTTACAGACTGTTTGCATAGCTGAGCAGAGGTCATGTCTGCTGCTAATGTCTCCTTACAGGCACTTTTTTGTAAATTGGAAGACATAGTTCTTAGAAGTTGCAATATTAACCAAATCAGTAACATAAGCAGAATATTCTATTTAAAAAAACTATACAAATAAACTAAAAATTGCAACCATTAGTTAAATTGTGTTTTTCTCTGTTAGCCGCCTCAGGAAATATATTTCAGTTCATGGACAAGGCAATCAGCACAGTCAAGAACAGGAGCGTCACCCAGCGCAAAAGACTAAGCGCCAATCATGACCCAGAGTCCCTAGTGAACGCAACCGTGAGACCACTGTGCCTTGGAGAGATGTAATAGAGCCCCTACATATTCAGGCTGAGTGGTTTTCACCTTAAGAGGAGTCATTTGTTAGTTTAATGAGAAAATCGCAAGGAGTATCGGCTCTCTGGGAAAGGCAGCAGAAATTTCCACTTGATCTGCCTCTGATGATTGAATCATAACAAGTACCTTACCCCCACAAACTTAACACCTTGTGTTATTCCAGATGTGGACTGAAAAAAACCCTTGAATTACGTGTATATTTATCCTTCAGTCCGGACATTCTGTCTATTGATATTAAAGATGGTGGAAGTAAAAAGAGGACACAGTTTCTCAAAACACAATCTCTAATTCATGGCTTTTTTATGGCTCGTTTGTAAAATCCTGTTGGCCTATTGGTTACACTGTGAAAGCATGACATATTGTGGAGCCCCTTAAAAGTCAATCAAGCAGCATTGGACTGGGACTTACCAACTGGAATGTTGGCATCACTAAGGCCAATAAACACAGATTGCCTTTCAGAATGTGGACCCTTGATTTGCTTTGATTAGTAAGGCCAAGCTAATAACTTTGTCTAGTATAAGCAGACAGAAACTGGAGGATATTTGGAAAAGGTCTGCCAGTGCTGTTAAATGTTCTGCTCCACTTGAGCCCCTTTCTAAATCTCTGGGACATTTTCAGTAATGAAACAACAGTCTCTCAAAAATCAGAAAAGAAAGAGGCAGAGCCCTTACAAAGCATGTAACCAGAAGGATCGCTTGGGAAAAGGTCCATTTACCTGAAGGGCTGTAATTCTTACTGCAATCCTATACAAAAGTCCTGTTTAAGTTTAGGCAAGAAACACGTTTCAGTGGTTTCTGTGATGGGTTAAATAGCCATGATATGTAGAGATGATTATAGCTAAGCCAGCCATGGTTAAACACTTTAGTCCCCCACAGATGCTATGCTGGAAATACATCTGATCCACTGAGGTGTGGCACCTCCTTAAGTCTCTCCCATCCATCTGTATATGGTGATGACTCTCTGCTTTTCAGATTTACAGGAGAGTGTACTTGTTATCACAGATAGGCACTGAAGTGTAAAAACAGCAAAACAGACAACCAAAGTTGATTAAAAGTTACTCCCAGGAAAACAGCACATGCTCTTGTATCACCTCAGAGACGGCCAGTACATGAAAAGTTGCCAGTACTGGAAACCAAATATTCTCCAAGAGACAAATAGAAAAGCATATGGCTCTGATGTGATACATTGAACTGTAATTGAAACCTCTGTACACAGTATCTGATGTTGCAATTTTGTCCAAAGAAAGACAATAAACGAATAACAGACAATCACAAATGGTTCTTTTGTTACTATAATGCTAGATGAACAATCTAAATGTATGAAGAAATAAAAAGAATTCCTAATGTATTGTGTAAATGTAACTTGAACACTTGTTCTGTTTAAGCAAATAAGGCAAATATTTAAACAACAGTAATGTCCTGCACATTCTTGAAAATACAGAAACAAACAAATCGCTAATGGTTTTAGTTCTTTTCACCCATAAAAGGTGATCAGCTCAGGGCAAAATGTTTTCATACAAACATGTCTTGACTTACCCATGAACTCAAATAGCAAGAGATAATGTTGTTGTATTGCAGAAAATAGTACAAACAAATAACAAAATGACAAGCATGTCCCCCAGACCAATCTTTGATTTACAGAAGCACATTTCTGTAAGCAGTCACACTGTAAACCTTCCAATGATATTGCAGAATCTATCTCTCCAAAGAACACAATGAATCCACTTCTCTCTAGCAAGGAATTCCTCAACAATGTCAAAACTGAAGTGAATCTGCTCTTTGACTTATAATACAGAATCTGAGATATAAATTCCACATGAGTTTCGATATACTATGTTTACAAAAACGATAAAATGATTCAATTGATATACCTTAAATTGTATGATTTTCTTAAAACTGTTGAAGACAAATAATACTAATAGTTTATTCAGCAGTAATATGCTCAGGCATTTATAATAAACACATAAAGTAAAATCTGGAGCAAAGCAATTTTCTGTCAACTATGAACTGCTACCAACACCTTTAAACTTGACATCTTTGATATTACACAATCCCATGCTCACAAAAAGTGGTATAGTTTGTGTTGTTTTTTTAACATATGACTTAGGGTTCCGACTGATATTTGTGAAGATTTTAACATATTAATTTTTTTAATTTTTGATGAATTTTTGAGTTTCTGACCCTTCCCATGTGACTCTTGCCAGCGTTGTGACCTTCTGTCTGCGTTTGTGCGGTGGGTTTCGGTTTACATTCATTTTTGCTAGCCTACCTGTCCCTGCCCTACCACATGCTACAATTTCAATCATGAATATTGTATTGTGATTCAGGGAATAAAACCTAGCACTGCTTCACTTGGAACCTCGCTTGTCTGATGAAAAAAATTGCACTGATATAAAAAATATAAAGACATCTCCCAAAAGAAAAGAGTGATATGGCCTCAGGAAGCAAACAGACTCCTCTTCAAAGGCAGCTGGGCTTTTCAGACATATTAATATCCAAAGGAGTATGTTTATCTTCTTCCTTCATGTTTACTTACGTTTCTGCTGTGACCCACAAGAGATACAAGACACATATTGCGATGATATGTCTTACAAGAGGAAAAGGCTTTGGGCAGAAGAGTGACATGTGGACATGAAACTGTTTTGCCAGTGTTTGCATTAAAACAACAGCATGTGACACGTTTAATGTCGCAATTCATTGGTTGCTGTCCAACCTCATCATGATACATATTAATTAACAATTAATAGTGTGAAAGAAAAAGGGATTTAAATCTGTCAGTATTTAAGAAATTGGTTATTTCTATCATTTAAAATACTACAAGGGAAATGAAAAAACAAATGTACTCCAAAATGATTAAGAAACAGATTTTTTTGCTTCTTAACTCAACCTCAATGATATGTTTATAGCAACACAACATTCCATTATGCCAAAAGTAAACATATGAAACCCTATTTTAAAATCCTGTTGTTATAGCTTCTGCCAGGCTGCTGACACCCAAGTTTGGCCTGGAAATGGTGGGAAGGGTTAAGCTCTGACTGAGCAGTGCCTGACGCCAGATGAAACTAGCAGCTGACAGCTGGAGACCAGCCACTAGGGATGCCGGCCATGTGTCCCGGATCATATTGGCCAGTTCGATTTTCAGCTCATTTGTACCACCTACCACTAATTCAGCACTGCGCTTCTAAAGGCTCCCCAAAAACCATGAGTAATGATTGCTATGTGGGCATTTTGGAAAAGTTTCATCTGAAAACAAGCAGCCAGCTGGTGTATTATATGTCTGTCTACAGTAAATGGACTTAGTTATGAGTTAAATATATTAATATACTTATATCCTCCTGAGATCTAGCAGTTCTTCTGTACCTCTGTGGAAGACAGTATTATTATATATTATTTAAGATGTTATATAGTACTGCGCAAAAGTCTTAGGCAGCCAAATTAAATTATATTATACTGGTGTAAAACTATGCTATTACATTACCTGTCAAAGTATGCCAGCTTAGCCATTTCACAGCCTCTGCTAAAATCACCCCAGTATTTGCAGCAACCAAACAATACACCTGTTTAGTTTTTGACTCAACCAGTAGCACACCTCGTATTGCTTTCCTACACGACGGTGTTTGCTTGGGGGTCTAGGTTATCCTCACACCTGGGTGCTTTCCTACACGACGGTGTTTGCTTGGGGGTCTAGGTTATCCTCGCACCTAGGTGCTTTCTCACACAAGGGTGTTTGCTTTGGTGGTTTAGGTCATCCTAGTACGTTGATATACAATTAAATGCAAAACCAAAACTTTAGAGAATATGGAAAAATTAAACAGACAAACCTGAATGGATCAGATGATAAGGAGAGGCCAGCAAACCAACAAACAATCAGATCAAGTAAAACTAAATAAGCAAGCAAACAAACTAGCAGGTCAACCAAGGCACAGTTGTCGAACTACTAGGCTAAGGCTTGATCCGGTTTGAAGATTCTAACAAGACTCTGCAGCAAGTTCCAGTGGCTGGCTGTTTTATAACCAGTAAACGGTTTTGTGTGCTAGTGCTTCACAATTACATTGCCTTTTGGAACACCTATACCTGGATTTATGGTCCAGTTGACTTCCAGGCAACAATACAATACAATTGCATTCAATAAAAGAGGTCTTTATATTTGTCGGTTGAAGAAAATGAACAACTGGCCACTGTACACACAGATACCCCCACACTCTCTCCTCTAATCTCTCCTCCTCTATTTCAACTCCTGTGTGGGCTGTGTTGAATGTTGTATGTTTTTTATGTGGTGTATTCCTGCTGTACACAAATTGCCCTTTTGGGATAAAGAATAAAGTGAACCTGTGAACCTGAATCTTGCATTTTGCACACTAACCTCCTCTTGCATTTTGCACACTTTCCTACAATTGCATTTTTTGCACACTCATCTCCTCTTGAATTTTGCACACTCTTCGATCATTGCATTTTGCACACTCATTTACTCTTGCATATTTGCATGCACTATAACACAAAGTTGTGTTATTTGTACATTTGTCTTATTGTTTGATGATGAGAACATGCAGATGCCCCACAACACAGGGAGAACATGCAGACACCACACAACAGAGGGCGCATATGCACACCCCACATAACAGAGGGAGAGCATGCAAATATAATATAGCTGGCTTCAATCTTGCAGTTTATTTTGCAATGTAACCAAACCAAAGGTATGATACATGTTGAGTGAGAAGCTTCAGTCATAAACCAGACCTCATGGATGGCATGAGAACTTTGCTCCTTATGTTTACTTATGGCGACATCAGCATTTTCAAAGGCTTTTAATTAAAACCCTTTCCCTCCTGAGGGGGTGGTTTGTCAGGTTCTTCCTCTTGACCTCCTGGCCTCCCAGCCAAGACAACCCCTCTAACACGAGCCCCCCTGTCGGGGCCCAGGGTTTCCCTTGGAAACACAGGAAATGAAAGCTGGAGTCAGCAGGGCCCTTTGCCGTGAGCGGACATTCCTGAGACATCAAGGGGACGTAGGCAGCTCTCCCTCAGGCGTGTCCTTGTAGCGTCTGAACAGAGATAGGATTCTCTGCATCCTGCTTCTGCATCTGAAGCCTCTTACACAATTCCTCTGCCCTGTTAACTTTCAGCTATATCACTTTCATTGGACCCTACTGCAGGAAAGAGTAATTTTCTTATTTAAGTCAGATATACCCTGTATTGTTTCTATAGGAAAATGCAGGACATAAGAGGCATGTACGCATTGCCTGGGATGATTTGACATGCTGAGTTCAGGCTCATTGAGCAAACAACCATGTGTAGTTACTCCCATTGCTTTCTTACCATCTCTCTCCTCACGCAAAAAAATCTGAAAAAGTCTGTTCTAAGAGATATCTATTTACAATATCATGTAAAGCGCTTTGGGGCGACTCTGTTGTGAAAGGCGCTATATGAAAATAAATTTAATTTAATTGAACTGAATATTCTGACAATATACAACAAAGCAACAAAGACATTCTAAGTATGTAGTAAGTAGGGTACTGTATATTTACAAGCCAGTATCTCCTTAAAAGAAGGAGAATTAGTTGTTGAAGGATAATGTCCAGGATGTGACAGCCTGACGCAATCCTGAAGACACATTGATAGATTTCACATCTCCTTGTGAATTTCACAAGTGTATTTTTAGTAACATCATTGCTGTTCTGCACAGCCCTTTCAGTTCAAATGAGAGAAGCAGAATTTGAGGATTATATGAAGGGGAGGACATCATTTACTTTAATCTCCCACTAATCCCCCTCCTTAGGGTGGTTTTGGTAACAGTCAAGATTAAAAATCAGTACCTGGAGGAACAGATGTATGGTGACAAAGACAATAAGAAAATGAAATACGTTTTCACATCCATTCTTATGTTATTGTAGGATAAGCGTAGAGGTCGCAAGTAAATGGAGACAGCAACTGGATATCGAGACAGTTACAGAGTATAATTTCCCTTCTTCATTTTACAGTCTGATGTAAAGTGACCAGCAAAATTTTATCGTTTTCAATATAATATGTTCTAAAGTGGAGACTATGATATACTATAAATGTGCAGTTTAAAGAGCATATACAACATAAACTATATATTATAACATAACTATAAGCATATACACATATTTTTTCAAATTATGTAATTATTCAAATGATAAAATAACATTATTTCACTCAATAAGAATATGGAAATATTAAGTAATTATAAAGTAAATCATACTAATTTTCAACACTAGAATTGAATCTTAAATACATTTTTTGTCACCAGAAAAAACAAGTTAATTATGGAAATATTTAGGAATTGCTTTCTGTCTAAATGACCTGCTTAAATGATCTTCCTTTAGCAATTTTCTGAAAGAGGGACTCAAACAATATTTTCTGACTTTTAGTTAGTACATCATGTGCAGGCATCCTTGAGTAAACCCTTCATTTTTACAGTTCCTTATGTCACCCTGTTTAAAAGGGAGAATGACTTCTTGCATTTTCAAAGTCAATAGGAAAGACGGTTTCTAAATGACACTATCATTATAAAAGTGTTGAACTAGGTTGAAGTGCTCAGTATTTATAAGCCTAAATTCATAATATTTTAATCCACATTAATATAAACACATTTCATACATATATAAATACATATATAAAATGAAATTATCCAAAATCGACACATAACCAGTGAGAACAAAAATGTAAGCATCAAAGTAACCGCAATGAAATTATCATTTTTTCAAAATATTTGAGAACAATATGAGATCTGACTGCATTTATGAGGAATGATTGATGAGGAAAGCTTCTCCCGTATTCCATTAATACAAATGTAAAATAAGATTCAAACCACAAACATTATAAAACACTTGCATAGTGATATCTTGTAGTATCTTAAAGAACACGGAGAACTGATATCATAAAGAAAATACTGATGTATCATCGATTCCGCTGCCAGGTAGCGAAAGGGCAGAAGAGATGATTTATATGGCATTTGCTTAAACAACAGGCAGTTAGAATTTATGAATGAACAAGCTGTGTTTTCACTATCATGTTGTTTTCTGCAGGGGTATCAGGGAGTTAACCGTTGGTCCCAGATGGTGATAGTGCAGAGGTCATAGGACCCAGTCAAAACTGGACATCCCTAAACACTCACCAACAGGGCCTGGCATCCAGTACGGTCCAGGCAAAGCCTTAAACATATCGATGGGCCCCAGCACATACCTCACACACAGGTTTGCTGTGTGCACCAGTGTGGAAGTGTCATCCTGATGGAAATACGTTAATACATTCCCCCCAACCTAAAGTGTAAATCTTCTCAAGGTTCCACATTAGGCCTTATTTATGACCTCATCACGACTTTGTTCTCATTTAAGAGGCTGTGACTTAATATAAAGCAAATTTTTTTTTTTTTAATCCTGGCAGTGATAAGACGAGATTTATGCTAAAGCACAGGAGAGAAATATTATGGCTTGGCCTTCGATGCGCTGGTGTAAAGTCAGGCCTCCGCAGAATTAACAAAGAACTCCAAAGAAGGACATATTTACTGTATAGCATTCTGCAGTGACCTGGAAAATACTGGTTATTCACAGCATAAGAGATGTACTCCTTGATCACATTTAGTTATATAACATTTAGTTATAACTTTCACCTTAGAAGAGATTATATATCCATTAGAAAATAAAATAAATGGATTAAATGTAGCTGACACAGTCGCTCAGACAGATCCTTTCCAGTTCCATATGAATGTATTCATCTCATTTGTGTGTGGATTGCCTGCATTAGCTGTTCGATTCACCTTCTCACATTCCACTGGCATCTGTTCGAGCCCAGGGTATACCTGCCTTATAGACTCTGCTTCCTCAGGTAGGCTGCACCATGCTTTTAATGAGTGTTTCTTAGATATCAGTTTTTATATAATGCACATTATGTTCATATGTATTATGTAACAAAAAACAATATGCATGTTAACTAGGCTGCTTCCTGTTGTCATCATAAATGCCCTGCTAAGCTGCATTAGCAATATTATTAGTCATTCAGTTATTTTAGCACTGGGAAATGCTGCATGAAAGCAGACTTATTATCCTGCTGTTAGTTTTCAAAGTAATAAACAGCTAGAAAAGAGCTAATATTCTTCATGTTTATTGAAGCAATTTTTATTAGACTTCATGACATACTTTCTCTGTACATTGCATGCACATATGATGGTCACAGAGATTAGCGACCATTAGTGAGATAAGTAAAAACACTTATATTACAGTTACCTAGAGACAAATGGTTTATGCCATATTCACTGTGACTTTTGGCCATTAGATTTAAATCATAAGCTGCTTTTTTAGTGTGAGGAATGCCATTGTTCAGTACAAAGAACTATCAAAGAATAACAATATCTTTGCTTTTAATATATGTCTTATTTCTAGAAACAAGAAGAGCATAAATTTAGCACGATTAGCTTCCTGACAGCCCTGGGACTCAGCGCGTAGCACTGTTCGTGCACTACACCCACCTTTTGTAGCGTTCATCCTGCTGATTCACATACAGGAAAAGCATATCAATCAGATAAGCAGGTGCTTAGCCTCATAGCGCATCCTGTTTATGATAGAAATAGCGCTGATCGTGCTTGCTAGATTAAAGAAAAAGAGTACATACAGTAGCTGTTCTTTAAAATGTCAAAACTAGTGACCAGCTTACATGTGGCTAACTTGTGTAAAATTGCATCCCATAATGTCTGAAGCGGCACTATTCAGCTAATTGGTAATTGACAGTACACAACACACCAACTACTCATGACTCACGATTTCTCCAATCACTGTTGCAAAGTAGTTTAGCACCACCAGAAATACCTGTGCCCAACATTTGGCACTGTATAGGAAATGAAACATAAAATGCATGTCAACATTTCCTTAACACAGTAAGTACATAAAATGTTACTATTATATGTCATGTTTCTTGCACATGCCAACTGTTACAAGCAATTCGGTCCTTGTATAACCGGAGCGAGACTTTGTGTGCATCCCTAGCAGTAAGTCAGACTCATTTCCGGTGGGTGCTGGATTCTGCCAGGGCTACCCTTTGTCACCAATTCTGTTCATAACTTTTATGGACAGAACTTCTAGGCACAGCAAAGGGCTAGAGGTGGTCTAGAAGGCAAAACTTTCAATATACTGGTCGATATACGTTCCTACCCTCACCTATGGTCACATGTTCTGGTAGTTAGGTCAGGTTGGGTCGGGGAACATGCACTGGTACAGCACATTGCCACACCCACCACATGACGAAACACCTCGGGATACTGGTTGGCGACTCCCCAGGCTGACACGCAGTCCAGTCCCACCCTCCAGAAATGGCTGTCTAACTGCTGCAGCCAGGTGTTACGTGGGCATCCCCTTGGCCTGGTCCAGCCGCTCGGGTCCTCAGCGATGAGGATCCTGTGAGTCAGATCACCCTCAGGGAAACGTGCCACAAGGCTGTAGTGTCATAACTGATGCTCCCTGACAATGCAGGTAATGTACCTCATTCAGGACTCCCCTAGCAACCGTTCGTTCGACACAAAGTCAAACCCGCGGTACCCAAGGATTCTTCAAAAAGACACAGTCCCAAAGGCATCCAGTCTATGTTTCAGATCACTGGATAGTGTCCATGTCTTGCAGTCATACAGCAAAACAGGGAGCACCAGGACTCTAAAGTCTTGGACCTTTGTCCTCTTACCACACACCCCTTTCCAGTGACCTCATGACTCTCCATGCTCTCCCAATCCATCTACTGACTTCATAGGAAGAGTCACCAGACACATGAATGTTGCTGCAGAGGTAAGTGAACTTCTCGACACGGTCGATTTTCACTCTGCAGACAGACACACAGCTGATGGATGCGTCCGAGAGGTCATTAAGTTGAAACCGACAGAGAGCCAATGGGCTCTGGCCTGTTGGGGATCGGAACTGGCGTGGTGCCCAGGTGTCACCCGCTGCACAGCAGCACAGCAGCACTCGGGTCCTAGTCTGAGGCGGCCCATACTAGTAGATGTGTAGAATGTCTTGTCTCTCTCCCTCTAGTAATGACTAAAAGAATAAGATCATGAATGCAAGAGGTGGAAATAAACATCTTTCACAGGGCGTCTCAGATTACAGCCGTACTGTGGAGTTTGGACATTCAGGAGAGGCTCAAAGTAGAATCACTGCTCCCCAGTATTGACAGGAGCAAGATGAGGTGGTTCAAGCACATGGCTAGTACTCCTCTCTGAAGAGGTGTTTTGGGCATTTCCAACTGGGAGGAGACCCCGGGGCAGACCCAGGACATGCTGGAGAGATTATATCTTGGTATCCCCCAGCGGAGGTGGTTGGGGAGAGGCCACCCATGCTCAGACTGCTGCCACCGTGACCCGACCTCGGATAAGTGGCAAAAGATGGATTGAAGGATGGAAGGACGGATAGTTTTTTGCAAATCCATGCATCTATCTTGCAAACACTTATTTGAGAACCAGTCCTAGGCAGAACAGGGCATAAAGCAGGGGGACATACTGGAAAGGATGCCAGTCCATCACAGGGTACAAAATATGGGGAAATTAGAGACATCAGTTTCCATAATACACTGCAGGGAAACATGCGAGCTCCACGCTGAGAGCAAAGGGATCCCCCAAACCTGAAGAACGGTGGTGGATGTGCTACCCACTGACTGGGAAATGCTTCCTCGTTTTTATAATGTAATTATACCATGCTAAGAAGAAATGCATATATATA
>JAAGVU020000038.1:4916498-4929714 GCA_011763525.2 Mormyrus iriodes | reverse complement strand
GAGGGGGGCAGCTCTCTCTGTATTGGGGGGTGAGGGGTGGGGCTTGGTGCTGGTGGTGGGGGGCAGCTCTGTACTGGGGGTTGTGAGGGGCAGGGCTTGGTGCTGGTGGTGGGGGGCAGCATTGTACTGGGGGCTGTGAGGGGCGGGGCCAACACTATTCCGGCATTTTGAAATCGTGAAGTTAAAATTTGCCGAGTGGGGAGGGGGGGTTGGGGCCCTGACTAATTTTGTCGTAAGGATTTCACAATACTGTGGTATGCCTTATTACTGTAATACCGCCCAAGCCTTGACTGATAAAACCGTTCATAGTAGTTTACCTGTTAAACTATACTACTTGAATATGTGTTTGTTGCACATCTGCCCTCTCCTGGTCTGGTGGAGTATCGCTGCTGTGTGCAGCACAGAGCGCGACCATCCGCAGTCAAATGCAGAATGAACACAAGCTGTTGTGCACACAACCGTCTGCAGCCGCCAACACACACAGGCAAAAGTGAAGTATGAACTAGCCTTAATAGCAATGACACATAAGGGGTTTTCCCATAAAAGGACCACTGGCACCTAAATGAAGCTGTTATACTCAATAAAAATATGCAGACACTGAAATTTAGTGGGATTTTAATTATTTAAAAAAATTGATTAAATATTTAAAATATTTACAATTTGCTATTTTCAGAAAATAAATATTGAATTATATCTGTAAATATGATGAAAAAAATAATCCTAGCATATAGCCAATGATTCCTTTTGCATTTTGCTAGGCCATTCATACTGATACACACAGAAGCAATCACACAAAGTAACTTTTCTCTTGGCTCCTGAAAATCCCCTCTGCGATCCACCACCTTCCCACTTCTTTAAAGAATCGCTGCCCCATACTGCCTTTTCCAACAATCACAACAAGGTGGCACAGTGGTGCAGTGGTTTTACACGGTTGCCTCACACCTCTGGACACCAGGGTTAATGTCTCCATCACAGTTCAATGCATGTGGAGTTTGCATGATCTCCCTGTGTCATCGTGGGGTTTCCTCTGGGTTCGCTGGTTTCCCCCCACAATCCAAAAACGTGCTGAGGTGAATTGAGCAGCCAAATTGCCTGTTTGAGTGAATGGTGTGTGAGTGTGTCCTGCCATGGGTTGGCTCCCCATCCTGGGTTGTTCCCTGCCTCGTGTCCTGCCATGGGTTGGCGCCCCATCCTGGGTTGTTCCCTGCCTCGTGTCCTGCCATGGGTTGGCGCCCCATCCTGGGTTGCTCCCTGCCTTGTGCCCTGTGATGGGTTGGCGCCCCATCCTGGGTTGTTCCCTGCCTCGTGTCCTGCCATGGGTTGGCATCCCATCCTGGGTTGTTCCCTGCTTTGTGGCTGTTGCTCCTGGGATAGACTCCAGACCCCCCACAAATATGTATGGAAAATGATTGGATGATAATAATAATAAAACAAGAGCAGAGGTAGTTAAGATCAGCATTCCCTATCACTGGCAATTTTCCTTAACAGACAGAGACAGAAAACATAAGTTCTCTAATCCACTTGTTGTGTGGTACACATGAATACAGACATACAGGAACCACCTTTGAACTGCACAAAAAACACACTCTCTAAAACTCTTTTGAAACTCCCATGCCTGGCTTCTTTTTGTCCTGCCATTGTGTATAGCCATCTCCTGAAAGTGAAGATGCTCTATTCTTCCTGGAGGGGTGTGCTCCGCTGGGACCATGGCCCTATCATTAAATGTTAGTGCCATTAGCATTCACAGAGAGGGCTGCATGGTTGACAAAAAGGACTACACTTGTGTAGGTCCCATCAATCACACGTAAGATGAATCCAGTTTTAATTAAACTGGAGTAAGGCCCACACTTTTGTTTGACTATAATCCCCTCATCTCAAGCAGTCTTTCGCTTGGACTCGAGTGGAAGGGGCCTGTAGCTCACACAATTGCTCAGTTTTTCTCCTGATGTGAGACCAGTATTTGACCAAATGTTTGACTGACAAGTTGTGTGGGCCAGAAGAATGGAGTCAGCTATCACAGGCTTGTAATTCTATTAAAACAGACAGAAATCCTCCTGTCTAGCACCTGTCTGGCACATAGGCACATTCAATTTGTCAAATGAATGGCATATTGCATCCTTAATGTTGTATCTAATACAAGCCTAAATATCTATCTATCTATCTATCTATCTTAAATGAATCTGTACATTTCTTTTAATTCATTTGGCAGATGCTATTTTCCAAACTGACTCCATTGCTTAAGCAATAAACAATTCCGTTTGATTCAATTAAATTTTATTTGTATAGCGCATTTTCACAGCATTACATCGTCTCAAAGCGCTTTACATCGTCCGCGCCCAAAGCCCCCAGTGAGCAGGCCAGAGGCGACAGTGGTAAAGAAAAACTCCCTAGAAGGAAGAAACCTTGGGAGGAACCAGAAGATCATAAAACACAAGTGCAAGCAACAATAATCAAAAAGTGCAGTATATCTCTTCCATAACAGTACTACCTAAAGGTCATAATAAAATATTACTCTTCTAAATTCCAAGAAAAAAATGTGATATTGTAAGGTCATAAAATGTGACACTAACAGGACCATGTGTTTTTAATTTTACTCACCAAATAGGTTTGAAAACCATGGCTGAACCAATTCAGTGGCACAGTAACAGATCACAAATACTCATGGGCCAGTTGTTTTTTTTCCTGTATCACATATATATACCTTCTAATAAGTCTATAAAAAAACATATCATTCTATTCTGCAATTTGTCAACAATTTTATGATTGCAAACCATTGCGAGTTTATTAGTGGTGTTATATATTTACATTCTGTCCGAACTGTAGTCCCCCCCCACAAGTGTAAAAATGTGGGCGCAGGGTTTTTACTTTTAATCTTGCAATGGGAGTTTTTCAAGTCAATGTGTCTGTATTCTAAAATCGTGTTGTGAGCTGGATTACATTCTTTATCAATATTATTTTTTGTAAGTTCAGGCTTGCAGGCCTTGAGTTTGACATCTTAGATTATCAGACATTTATTCAACAAATAAAAGAAGCTCACAACAGCTTCAGAACCTGGAAAACTGGCCATCAAGTAATCCTCTCCAATAAGCATACAATTCCAGCATGTTATTGACTGACTGAAGTACAAAACATACAGACCATGGCCCTCCTGCATCACGTTTAACCATCTTTAGGATATAAAGATTTCAGTTATTCCCTTTTACTTTGGCATCAACACCAGAAAGTGTTTAACAAAGTAATGAAATGTTTTTATGTGGTGACAGAAGTTAATGTTTTATTATCAGTAAGACCATAAATTATCTGCCTCCCTTTTCAATCCATACTCAAAGCCCAATCCTCTTGTCCTCCCCAAAATTCCTTTTGTAGTAGTTTGCTGATGAATCTGTCAAAGACCAGAGTCACACATCATCTGTTTATTATTAGTAAATGAACAAAAATGTAGCTGAAATGCTTTTAGCCAAATGACTGTTAAAAGGAACAGTACCATTTAGGCCAGACTTGTTACTGTATTATATATTTTAATTTATACTTCAAAGAATGTTTTTCATATATACAGTGAAATTGTAAATATTAGCAGTTGACAGCGTTCTTCCACTTTAGCTCCTACTGAACCGTGTATATTTTGATGTTTAATCCAAGGCATTGCTGGTTTTCTTGTTTTTGTCCATATTTAATTATTTCTAGTTCATTATTTACTTATATTAACATAACTTTTCCAGTTTTCAAACATAGTTTTTTTCTAATATGTTTCAAAAGCCAAAGTTCAACCATAAAAATAGTAATTTATTGACTTAAAACAGAACAGAAACACTCATTGACATCAGCTTTGATGATTTGATCGGAGCATTCAGCTGGAAAGATGAGCATATCTGCCTTACAGAACAGGGTAGGAGCTCAGTGGCCCAGGCCAGGACGAAGCTATAAGCCCGTGATTACAGGGAGCAGAAGTGGGTCAAGAAACGGATGCTTTTCCCTTGGGTGAAGCACGAGCAGTACTTTGATTCTAATGACGGATTTGATAAATAAAATAATTTGACACAGAAACACCCCCACACACCCCAACAATGCCTATTTTTAACAGACATATATTTTTTAATGGGGAAGCCCACCCTTTTGCCTAAATTACACCACACTGTACGGTAATGGGGGTGAAACCGATAAATGACTTTACTGTCAAAGTGATTCACCAGAAGTTAGCTGTTTGGATCTTACTCACATGATTACTCAGTGTCTAATTTTCCATTAATTAACTAATTTGGAGTTTAATGAATTATCCCATTTCATTAAATTAAGTTGAAGTTACAATTTTTAATTATGTGCAACTGAAAATATTCTGAAGAATATATTGCTGAACATTTATCCAGGAAAGTCTGTTGTCAAGGACATATTAAATAGGTGTTTGATTTAATCATTACTTACTCCAGCATAAATAATAAACAGGCACTTCTGGCTCTTTATGACAATCGCATCCTGAATCCCCATATGCAGCTCACACAGCACAGTTACATATGACATGGATTTATCCTAAAGATGTCTGTCATGCAATAGGACCATTATTTTCCTTGATGGGGTCTTTAGGTGACGGACTGCGCTTTGACGGGCTTAAACATGCCCTCCCCAGCACAGCTCGCTGCACCAGCTTTATATTCCTGGGGAATTTTACCGGAAGACATTATCCACGATTTCTGTACTAAGTGGACGGATGACCGAGCAAAGCTCTGGATCAGGATTTTTGGATGTGAAAGTCATACATTTGATAAATTAGCCAAAGAGCGGGCTCCATCCATCCATCCATCCATTCCTCCATCTATCCATCCAACATCCAACTGCTTATCTGGTAAGAGTGTTTGGGATGGGGAAGGTGGATCGCTTCTTAGTCAGCATAGAAAAGAGGCAGGAAAACACATGTTTAAGAAACACATACAAGCACACACCTGGGGCAATTTCAGTGATGCCAACATCAGATGTGTGCATATCACTGGGCCGTAGGAAAATAGGGAAACCAGGGAAGATCCATAAAACATGGAAGAATATGCAATGTCCACAGAGGCGATGTGAGAGAGCCAACTAAAGACCAGCACACACAGTGTGTGAGTGCAAATGTGCAACGCTCATTCATTTTATAATACTTGCCATTTATTTTATATACATTAAGTGCATTTCTAATAAGCAGAACTAGAAACAAAAACTAAATTTGAAACTAACTTTGAGTATGGAACTACTGCAAAGATCACCTATTTGTGTAACATTAGACTGTTGTGTTTTACCACACATATTACAAGTTTGGACAATAGTGGTTCCACACACTCATGAGGAATTGTACTGTTTAGGGTGATTAATGTCCATTACGTGCACCCAGGGCTTTTCATAGTTAGGCAGACGATGTCTGAATCATAGACAGGGGTGTAGCTAGAAATTCTGGGTCCTCTGACAAAATGTGACTTTGGGTCCCCATTATATAATTTTATAATGTTAAATTATAACCAGCAGAGGTGGGCAGAGCAGCCAAAATCTGCACTCAGGTGAAAGTACTTATAATAAAGTAAATAGTAAGAATAAAAGTACTGAACAATCTCACTACTTCAGTAAGAATAAAGAAGTATCCAGAAAAAAAAGACTATTTAAGTTTTAACTACAAAATCTGAATTTGTTATTAACACACTACACAGTCACAGGATTGCTCAATCAACAGCACAGCTAATCAAAGAACAGGTCAGGTCAAGCTGGGCAGCATGCACTGATACAGCGTGTTGCTGCACCCACCACAGGACGAAACACAGCAGCCCCCCCACGCTGACAAGCGCTCCAGTCCTTCCCTAATAAACCTATACCTATTTTTGATAATCAATATCAATGTGTGAAGGGAAGGTGCCTTAGACACAGGAAAACAGCAGTGTGTAACATCTTGGAAAAGAAAAATCAATAAAAATAGTATTATAGAATATTCAGAAAATCATCTCACGCCACAAAGCTTTAGAATCGCTGACCTGTACAATGCTCCTCAGAAGTTTGCGATAACTTTAAATGGCAGATAGCTGTGTTCACAAGATGGCAGCTGCAGGCTCCATTTTCCATATTACTCTCGTCGCACTGAGGCATGTATATAAACAAAGCTGTGTTACAGGTACACAAAGTCACTGTCTGGGAAACTTACACCTCATCTTATTCTGCCATACATGTCACTGACTAAGCAATGATAGTCTGACAGTGGCTTTCCTTTAGTCAAAAAACTTCATCCTAAGTTTAGTAACTAGGTTACCCCATTTGAACTGACAAAATGGAGAATGAAATGGCCTGGAGTGAATGTGAAAGCACCACAGAGGGTCATGGAAGACCCTGTTTACAATGAAAAAAAAAGAATCAAGTGAATCTACTGCTGACCACAGCACCAAGGGGCCAAATAAACAAGTTAATATTGCCAGTTCCCGATGAGCTCCCCCCCAGGCTGTCTTTGTCATTCAGAATAACTCAGATCTGCATTTGCATTTCTCTCTAATTAGCATACTTTCTCTGTAAAGAACACGAACAAGCTAAGAAACATCAGGGGTTACCTCAGCCATCCAAAGATTGAATGTAACTATGTAACGGGCCCTAAAGAAAGATTCATATCCTCATGCTTTCTTGTTGACAGTAATGACACTACCTGTAAAACTGCTCAAATAATTCATTATTTAAATTATACTTGGAATGCTGACATCCGAAAACATACATTCTTATTCATCTGTGTTGCTCTTTTAAGCTAATGACTCTTTAAAATATATATTTCCACTTTTCACCTTTATTCAGAACATTATGCAAGAAATAGGTAGAACTGATTTATAATAATTTTTCATTTATACGGTGACGGCTTGGATCATACTGCCATATAGTAATGGTGACATAGTATACTGTGGCAGAAAGGAATTCTGGGTAATCAGAGAAAACCCCATACAGAATCAGGGCCAAATTTGAATCTGTGAAACCTATGCAATGTTCTCTCTCACATGTTACACATCAGCGTGCGCACACACACACACAGCCTGAGAGGCAGAGGCAAAGACCAATGAGGCAATTCAACAGAAGGAGACCAGTTCCGAAATATACCAAGTCTGACACTGAACTGGTGAGACCGACAAGGCCAGACTAAGCAGAGCCCAGGCAAAAGAGAGCAGTAGACAGGCCTGGGGAGGGACGGAGGAGGACAGGGGCAGCCAAGACACCAGCCTCATGTGTGGTGGTAATGAGAGGGGTATGAAAACAAAAGATAAAGAGAAGTGCTGACTTACATGCTGAGTGGTCCGTGTGTCTCATTCCTCCTATTAACATTTGCTTTAGCTCAAACATACAGGTCAGACTTTTGGATATGCAGCCTTAACAAAAAACAGGCAACTCAATTATTGTATTGTACATATAACAAAGAGCTCAATCTGCTAGAGATGTTGTAATTAGGGGATTAAAATGTGACTATGAATGGTAATTCAGAGGTTTTCATCGCAAATGCGCAGAAATGGGTGCTGAGGTCACACAGGACTTTGAATCTATTTTGTCTGAAGGTCAGATTCCCATCGTTACACACTGATAAAATTAAACGATGCTTCACTTTCCATTTGCATAAGTACTTCGGAATGCTTCTTTTCACACATCCCATCTTTTCTATCAGTTATAAGTTATCACTATCAGCTGATAGTGAAGCTTGGGTCCTGAGCTCAGGCTCAGCCATTTATTTGGGAAAGATGAGTATTAATTACTTGGACTTGTACCCTGGCTTTGAGTACATGCGACTAATTATTGTTCAATTTAGACTGAATCACATATTAAATGACAAAACTTATTTTCACTGTTTACATCAAGTTTTTAGTACTTGGACTACACTGCTCTGAGTGCTTGTGTCTTATTATTGTGCTGTTGAGAATAACCATTTTGCTTGGGAACACACTGAAAAACAACACACCAATAGTTATTTTCAGATATTTAATTCATTTTATGCACATATTTTATTATTTTGTTTGTGCTTGTTTTCATTTCTTGTCCTTTTCATTTTTGTTCTTCTTTTCAAACATCCAGTGCACTTTGTAAACCCTGTGTTTAAAACGCTGCTACATGAATAAAGATCGATATTGGGAACGATGCCAAAGTGTCCCCATGAGGCTGGCAAAAACAGATACTTCCTCTCAGAAGAGGGAAAAGCAAATTCAACATGCTGAATAATACCAGACAGACAAATCAGGCGAGTGTATGCTCTTGGTAAATATTTCACAAATTTTTGAAAATTTCTAAATAATGCAAAGACATTAAATGTTAATGTTTAAATTAAATGGAAAGTCTCCTGAACCCAAATTCTATTCAAAATCTGCAGCAGCCATAAGCCTGGCTTCCCAAAGCTTTGACACTGGGTTCTTGTTAAAAATTCGCTTATCCAATTTTCCATAATTGTTTTAAACAAAAGAGACTTTAGCAGTCTCATTTTTAAATGCCACAGCCTCAGAATCGTGCTGATGATTCGTGTGAAATATGAACCACTGCA
Organism: Mormyrus iriodes; assembly: GCA_011763525.2. NCBI lineage: Eukaryota > Metazoa > Chordata > Actinopteri > Osteoglossiformes > Mormyridae > Mormyrus > Mormyrus iriodes. The sequence goes on along the minus strand of JAAGVU020000038.1, from coordinate 4,921,211 downwards.
AGCAGTTTTTAGCTTCCCACTCTCTCAGTTGGATGCCATTCTGCTTCCTCAATTTTAATGAATATTTGAAACCGGTAATTCTGAGAAAAAGTTGGGCTTAGTCTGTCCTGAAAGAAGTTTGGCCTTCCCAGGCTATGCTCTCTCACGCGCGTGTGCACACACGTATGTTTACACACACACACACACACACACACACACACACTGGCAATTTTACAGGTAGGACCCACTTTTACAATCACTTCAAGGGTCTACAAGCTGGGCATTTTGAGAGGCCATTCTGCAAACCACTGTTGTTCTGTTATCTTTGCACTTGTGGCCCTCCTGCTAGCTTTAGCTGGACAGTAATTGACCCTCGTGAACTTGCTCTTTTGTACATAAACTGGCCCCTGTGTGCATGGTTTTTAAGAAAATTTTTTAAATAAAATCACCATTGTGTGTAATTAGGAAAAAGAAATAAGAAAACTAGAAACAGAGTTTAAATAGTATAATAGAGAGCAGGCAGCCTTTCACCTCAGTCATTATCACAACAGGCGGTGCTATCAGAGGCCTGGAGTCAGAGAATTCCAGAAGCTTGGAGTGCCAGTTGTGATAGTGAAAATGGAAAGAGATAGCATTAGATACTTTGTAATTTTTGTCTAATAAACAAGTAGACTGGCAAATATCACATTATATACGCTGGATTCATGCTGTTCTTGTGTCCCACACTTCCCACAAAGAGTAAAGCACTGGAATGTTGCCTTATAATGCCACTGAAATAGTTTCTCATGGTATCTGAAGTCTGGTTTGCCAGCCAAAATAATATTTACACTTTGGCTTTTCATAAACAAATCCAACGCCTTATTCTGTAGGCTGAATATAATATGTGTCATCTATATAGAACTGAGTATTTTATTCAGGAACAACAAGGCTCTCTGCTTTCCTATAATGGAAAGGGAGCCACTGCTTAAGTCAAGTATAAAGAATCTGGCAATAAAATGACGTTGTGTTTAATAAGGCATTTTTATGGCACATTTTCAGACTCTGTTTCACTAATCTGGGTATGACTGGCACACTACCTGCTCTTATTTTCATTTCAAACATCCCTGTCAATGTTTTATATCGTCTATAACAGCTTTGTCTTCTCTCTGCTTCTGTGATCAGACATTTTGCAAAAAGATTATTTTCTTTCCCTTTCTATCCTTCTCGCTGAGAGACTGGCCGTCCTGCTTGAGATGCAGAGCCTTTTGAATGTATTGGTACAGATTATTGTTATATACATTATAAATAATAATAATAATTATTATAATTATTATTATTATTACAGATAAGTCCATTTGCAAGAAACATCTCACTAGAGGTATCCAAATGTTGATGTAGCACACCCAGACATTACGAATATAAGTCATTGCAAATGGATTAGTCAAAACAAATTTTTAAACACTAAGACAAATAGCACATAATACAGATTATTATTTAGCATAAGAAAACTGACACATTTCTGAATAAACATGATATTGATTCAGAAGGCAGATCATTGAATGGACAGAAAGTCAAGTCATTCTCCATTATTAGCACAAAATGACATACATTCTTAACTATCATCCATCTGATTTCTTGCTTACGGCCGATCAGACGTCCTCTCACTCTGATTTGATGTGGCTGTTCTTGCACTGCATGTAACTAAAGCCACCCTACAAAAAAGGACAACTAAGGACCTAGAAATGGTTTCTGTCCCAGCAAGCCTGGAAGCCTGATATATCCATCTCTGCTTGGATGACTGATGCTTTTGCAGAACAAATTCACACTTTTTGTATGACAGAGATGAATCAGCCTACTAGGTAATGCAATCACATTTCATTCTCTGTACCTCTCTCAGTTTTCCTTAGAGCAAACATGTACACTAGGCACCTGCATGTCACAGCAGATGACACCAAAGTAATGCAATGTTCTCCATGACATCTAGGGGAACAGCAGAACGGTATACTTCATGTGGTGGAATGTAAGCTTCTTCGGCCCTGACAGGGCTAAGGGATTCATATTCATGCCCCCCCACAAAGCTTTTTACAGTGGAGCAGCCTCACTATTAAACTTTAATGGGCTTTTGAGGTGGAGGTGTAAAATCTCCATTATTATGGAGGCCTCCCTCGGCAAGTCACCCATCCTGAGGGGGGGGGGTATATTCTGCAAAAGGGGGTGAGGTTAGTTTTCTTAACTCAATACTCGATTGACCTATTCCACTCATGAATAACCCTGTTGCAAGATGGAATAAACGGTACTAATGAATTTCTGAGTTTTTTAAAATTATAATAGTTTCCATGTCATCTAAAATATTGCAGCGTTTAATCTTATTGCTTCTATTGTGCTGTAAGCATTAACTTAAACACAACATGCCAATCATGAGAGAGCGTTTCAAAATGGCCAGTTGCATTTCATCTACTTTTTAAAAAGAAATAATTTGAAATTTCCAATCAGTTTATGAAAAACTGGCAACATAAATATCACAAAATAAACAGGGAACATATCACTTATAAGCAGTTAGGTCAATGCCCCCTCCTCCCTATGAGCAAGAGCTCAGCTAAATAGATGATACTGTACCCAAGACTAAATCTAAAGTATACCCTTATTGTCAGGTAATTAACTTTCCTTCCAAAACCAACAAGTGATACCATAATGAACCATAGAAAAAACAGGAAAATAATGACTAGAATATTAAAAAAACTGAGAGCAAACTGCAAGTTCTTAGAAACATATCTTTCCAAGATGCCATAATGAGATCTTTGAAAGAGGGCTACAGAGATCACAGCAAAACACGACTCACTGTCTTCTTCAGAAAAACCCTTATGTTGTTAATATACCCAAATAGCATAAAATGTAGAAGAATAAAAGAGAAAAAAGAAGCATACAGCACAAAGCCGTAACATCTGGCATTTACCGAAGAAGATGGGTGTGGTGGTGGATTTAGATTCCGCTGGGGAAAGATAAATACTGAGGAGTTTCCTCTTATTTTTATTTTTAAACTATGACCCGCCTGGAAACATGACCTCATGTTGACTCACATATTCAGCTGTAAATCAGCGCTATATAAATTTCCATAAGTGTCATATGACAATGTTATCTCAGACTAAACATACATACACACTACTGCTATAAAAATGTCATGGCCAGATAGCACATCCTAATCTAGCAAATAAAATGTCTACCTTTGTTTAACAGTAAAGGAAGTTGTAGTAAATTAAGCCCTTATAATGTATTTATACAGATTTTAAAAATCTGGTTGTTTGTACATGTCACAAGCTGGCAGGCATGGGTGAAGGGAAAGTGGGATGCAGCGTACAGATGGTTAGGGTTAGGGAGGACATGGAGTCAGAGAATTCCAGAAAGGAAGCTTGGAGTGCCAGTGGTGATAGTGAAAAAGTGCAAATACACCATAGGGAACCACCAACATGACAGCGCTTACGCCGACACAACTGCATCTATGCCGATACAACAGCGCCTACGCCGACACGACAGTGCCTACACGACTGCACCTACACCGACACGACAGCACCCACGCTGACACAACAGCACCTACACGACTGTGCCTATGCCGACACAACTGCATCTATGCTGACATGTCAGCGCCTAAGCCGACACGACAGCGCCAACACTGACACGACAGCACCTACACCGACACAACAGCGCCTACGCCGACACAACAGCACCACCATCGACACAACAGCACCTATGCCGACTCGACAGCGCCTACGCCAACATGGAAGCGCCTAAACCGACAAGACAGCACCAACACCGACACGACAGCACCTACACCGACACAACAGCGCCTACGCTGACACAACAGCGCCTACGCCAACATGGAAGCGCCTAAGCCGACACGATAGCACCACCACCGACATGACAGCGTCAACACCAACACGACAGCGCCTACACCGACAAGACAGTCCCTAGGCCGACATAACAGCGCCTAAGCCAACACGACAGCGCCAACACCGACACGACAGCACCTACACTGACACGACAGCGCCTAGCCCAACAGCACCTAAGCCAACATGACAGCGCCTACGCAGACACGACAGAACCTATGCCGACACAACAGCACCTACACCTACATGTTCCATTTCTCAACAAAGATGGCCACCATTTGCAATCGGACCATCCCATTTCATGTCCCCACAGCTAAGCCATGTGAGCTACCCATGGAGGGGAGGTACTGTCACATTTACATCTAGCCAGGTTATTCTGTGAAAAGTGCTTCTATGATCCTAGGAGCTATGTTGTTGGGGGCAATTGCCCCTGGTACTGACTCCCATGGCAAATTGGTCCTAGGTGAGCGGCCAGACTAAGTGTGGTTCAAATTGCCCATAGCAAGTGTGCATGCCACATGATAAACTCACATCCTGTGCAGTGCACAGTTCCCCTTCACTGTGCTTCCTAAATGGCACATCTAAATTGCCCATAGCAAGTGTGCATGCCACATGATAAACTCACATCCTGTGCAGTGCACAGCTCCCCTTCACTGTGCTTCCTAAACGGCACATCTAAATTGCCCGTAGCAAGTGTGCACGCCACATGACAAACTGACATCCTGTGCAGTGCACAGCTCCCCTTCACTGTGCTTCCTAAACGGCACATCTAAATTGCCCATAGCAAGTGTGCATGCCACATGATAAACTGACATCCTGTGCAGTGCACAGCTCCCATTCACTGTGCTTCCTAAACGGCACATCTAAATTGCCC
>JAAGVU020000038.1:4901652-4916398 GCA_011763525.2 Mormyrus iriodes | reverse complement strand
GTGCTTCCTAAACGGCACATCTAAATTGCCCATAGCAAGTGTGCATGCCACATGATAAACTCACATCCTGTACAGTGCACAGCTCCCCATCACCGTGCTTCATAAATGGCACATCTAAAATTGCCCATAGCAAGTGTGCATGCCACATGATAAACTGACATCCTGTGCAGTGCACAGCTCCCCTTCACGGTGCTTCCTAAACAGCACGTCTAAATTGACCATAGCAAGTGTGCATGCCACATGATAAACTGACACCCTGTGCAGTGCACAGTTCCCCGTCACTGTGCTTCCTGGGTTTCCTTTCAAAGATCCTGGGCAGGAAAGGCAGATGCAAGATGAATTACTGACCATAAACAGAACTACTATAATGGCATGAGGGACAAAAGTAATTAAAACCGAACAAACTGAAATAATTTTCAAATTAATTATTTTTGTAATTCTTTATTGTTTATATTTAATATTGACTGTGAAAAGGAAACAAGGATTACATCTGATCTTATAAACATATTCAGTGACATACCAGGTCAACAAAAATGGTCACAAACTTCAGGAATATTCTGAATCATAAGAAAAACAGTATAATCCATCCACGCATCTTACAATCGCCTATCTAAATTTTAAACAGTTGTACATTTTATCCATCCATCAACAACCCATTACGATGTTATACCTTATGTTAAATTACTTTTTATTTGTATTTATATTCTAGGATGTTCTGTTTGTGTATTGTGTATTTTGTATTATGTGTATTATTTCATTTGCAATATGTTTACTTGTCTGCACTGTGTACGCTAATCTTTTACTGTATATGTTTATCAGCACTTTGCATTACCGTTATGTGCACAAGAATTTCCCCTGGGATCAATGAAGTTCATCTTATTTTAAATACATTCTATATATTTACTAAACTATATAAGCACATATCTCCCTGTGTGGTGGCATTCATGCATTTTTGGTTTCTAAAAGAATCTGCTAGAAGAAAACACGACATATAAAATATTATCGATCAAATTTGATTTACGCAGTACTTCTAAAGCTTCCGATAGAGGGCGACATTGACTACTTAAAGAAACACAATTAGTACGAATAACACGGATTAGACGAAAGTTAAGAGAAGCACTTAATAAAAAACTGAATAGGCCTATATAACTCACGTAACACGCTTGCCTACCCGCCTAAGTTTTTATGACACTTATACTTACACCACATAACTCTTATAATAGTCGTACGGTCCGCAGTAAGCTATTTAAGTATTGCTCTAAAATCTCTTACTAATAATAACGCACCGCGCATATCATGTCTAGAGTAAATTTGTATATTTAACCACTATAAATAGAATATGGTTTGTAATTCGACTGTGACTGCAAAAATGTATCGTCATTAGGAACGCAATACATGCGTTTAAGGAAGTTATTTTTGTCTCCCGAGAAAATGTAAAACATTTTAAGATGTATCATTACTTGGTTAGTAACGCTGAAAGATCGTCCGATTCGAAGCGCAACAAAGAAACGTGACGTCACGTGAGGCCCCAAAGTTCCCTGTGATTGGTCGGCTTGCCGGGGCTGCCTCAGCCCGCCCCGAAGTCCCCTGTGATTGGTCGGCGTGCCGAAAGCTTCCTCAGCCCGCCCCTAAGTCCCCTGTGATTGGTCAGCGTACCGGGGCTGCCCTCCACCCGCCCCTGAGGCCCCTGTGATTGGTCGGAGTGCCGGGGCCGCCCTCCGCCCGCTCGAGTCAGACCGTGCCGGCGGCCGCGCAAGTCCGCACGCACGTTTAAAGGTTCCGCCACATGCTCTGCTGTGCAGCTTTAGTCAAGAAGTACGTGATGGTGGAAATGAGCTGTGGCAAAACTGCCATTTGATACAGCAGCCCCCGTTTTTTCTTTTCATAGTTTCGATTTCAACTATGTGAAACGCTCCTTCTTGTTCTCTTAAAGGGGAACAGAACCAACATACTGTTGTGTTGTGGATTAAATCAGCATGGACTTGGCACATGACTGGAATGTTTAAGGCGCAAGGAAGAGGAAGATGTGTTAACGGCATGTAAATAATTTGTGATTCCTGAATGAGAAGCATTGTCTGGAGTGAGTTAATGGTTTTGACAGATCATCGTATCGAATGCTGTGGAGAATTACCCTGATGGAGCATTTTATACGTGAAGTAATTGACTGGAGTTTTTGTATATATATAACTTCGCCTCCTTCTTTGCAGAGTGATGGGTGTGTGCTTAACAGTTTAAAATAAATATATCCACGCGCAGTTCTGGGGAACAGGACTTCAGCGCAAAGTGCTCTATCCCAAAACAAAGAGTCTTATTTTTCATACTTCAGACACCTGAAAACGCGCGTTACACGGGCGAGCCTGTGTGAAAATCGTACAATCTCCTGCTCCCGTATAGGCTACTCAAAGAAGAGATGCGAATTAAGAAACTGGATTTTGCGTCTCACTCCGGTAATTCCATGCCACCCAGGAGCTGGCAGGCAGACAAAACATTAACGCGGCTTTGTTGATTTGGATCGAAAACCTATTGGGAGTTACAATAGTCATCACGGGATCTTCCCCGTCGTATCTGCTCGCAACTCAGACAAAAGTGACGATGGCAGGAGTCGGGTGCTGCTGGAAGTATTACCTGTGGCTTTTGACAGTTACTTGCAGATATGCCTCACCAGTTGCAAAATCTCTGGAATCGGTGTTATGGAGCTCGCAAAACCAGAAGTAAGTGTAGCCGGTGTTGTATATTAAATCCCCGAAGCGGGCCGGATATCCCCGTGGGTTTCGTGCTTCTTAATATGCAGCTATTCTGCTAAGCTTGCAAAATATTCTGTAAATGACGTTCCGTGGACAGTTACCCGAACTGACCGTGTGCGTGTACTTCTCTGCTCTTACGAGAGATTTTTTGGTTTTTTGTTTTTTTGGGGGGAGGGGGATTTGCGTATTTCAGATCTCTGATTCTGTTTTATCATTGTATCAACAAAGTAAACACGTTTTAGATAGAACGAGGGATGGCATAAAATTCGCTATTTTTGTTTTACGCAACCTATAAACAACGTTTGTGTTAGTAGTTATTATTATTATTATTATTATTATTATTAGTGGTAGGAGTAGTACTGGTAGTCATATTGCTATATTGTGTGTGTGTGTATGTGTGTATATATATATATATATATATATATATATATATATATATATAATATAACTATTATATAGTTTCTTCTTGACTAGACGAATTTCATTTTCTCATATCATTCATTCCTTTTGGAATGTAGATTTATTTTAGTCTTATCCTGAAATGCCTATTTCCTATAATATAAGAAATAATTCTGCACATTTATTACTTGCAAAGCAATGTTAAAATTGCCGAAAATTTGCTTTTTAATATGCCTTTTATTATAATGTACGGGGTTTATTTCATTGATTTATCCTAGACCTAAGTTTTTCTTTTTGGTTTTTATTTTATAGGCCTATGGTTTAACAGCATAATACATCCTTTTAAATATGCACAAATAAACATATTTTTTATTTCATACTGCCTAGTCGCCAGTCTATGAAATTTACTGGGAAATTGAATTACTGTAAACTTCCAAGTGATACTAAACCATCACAAAGCTTTCAGAAAGTATCTATTTGCTGTAGAGGCATGCATTGTGAATGTAGGTAAGCAATAGATAGGTAAATTGTATCACATTAACTTTCATAGATAAATTATATTATTTTTTCACTGTAAATATATCATGTTTCAAATTTTATTAAATACATGTACATGGGTATTGAACATGACCATCGCTTAGATAGTTGTGGAGTAGCTGTGATATTAGTAAATGCTAAAGGAATTCCAAATATTTTTTTTTGTATCAGTTGTGAACAGACAGGTGTATAAATAGGAGGTTAGTGGTGTTTTCTCAAGTAATATGATGTTTATTTGCACATTCCGATTGATCAATGTTGTTCTGCTTGCTTACGCCTGGTGCCCAGAAGGACCGTGTAGCTTATACAGATCAGCACTTGAAATGATTGTATTTCTTTGAAAGCAACACCCAGCATTTGTTTTCTAGCTTAAATTGTTAAAATATTAAACATTATGTTCAAAATTGAGTTTTTTTTTTTGTTTTAGTTTATGTCAGTTTTTTCACTTTCTAAGTCCAGTTATCCTGAGTTCACACATGTAAATGTTCAGCTAACTATAGATTCTGTTTTCTACAATAGGTATATAAGTTAATGCTCACCTACATCCATATCCCATGCTGGATTGCTCAGAATACATCACTGCTCATGATATATATGTTGCTATTTTTCAGAGCACACACACCATTAGAACATTAAGTCCTCTGTTGAGTGTCATTATCCTGCATCAGTATTAGAAGCTCTTTCATTTCATGGACCCTAAGTAAACATTGTTCCAGTTGCTGTTGGATGTGATGGTTTTATGGCGAGAGGTGGTGTTTTGGGAGGAGAATCACAGAGGCCACTGAAATGCACATGTGGAATAACAGTACTATATGCTTGCCTGGGCTAGTAAATCACTCTCAGAAGAGGCTTGCAGGGTTTTCACCATAACTCCACTGGGTCTTTGTTTTAAAATCTGTTTTTTTTTAGTTTTCCTTTTTATACCCATTTCCCTACATGCTGTTTTTCTGGATGCCCATGAAAGAGTCCACCCTCTCAGATGCTTGGGAGCATTTGATAATGTAAAATGCGAGTTGCGCATTGCCCTGAAGTCTACCGCTGTAACTTTCTGTTATTTATCTGGTTGTGGTTGTGACGATTATAACTTCTGCGATTATACTTGCCCGGTCTTTGTGTGCTGTATTTAGAAATTCCTTTTGCCCAAACAAAGTTTTTGTTTTTTGGTCCCATAAAATGTGATTACTACATTGATGGGCAGTGAACTACATTTAGTAGTATTTTATTTATTTATTTTTTTGAACAACTTTTTATTTAGGAAAAAAGTTAACACTGGGTTGAGCAGGTATCAGCAGATTTACAATACAAAGTAGTGCCAGCATATCCCTACCATCACCATCCTCGTCTGTCTCATGATTATATAGTGAAGAGTCATTTTTGGCCCTAGTTAAATAAGTGGACTATAAATCTAAAAATGTAACATGTACTTGTACAAATTTAAAATGGCGTCGGATGCTCTGGGGGGGGAAACGAACTGCTTTCGTTTTCAAAAGCAGTTTTAAGATCGACGAACGTTTCGCCTGACTTTCTTGTTGTAAAGCCAATTTTAAAGGGAAAGTTCAGGCTCAGCTGTGCAATCTGATCAATGTTCCTGTGCTTAGTGACAGTCCTAGGATTAACTTAGTCACCTATTTAAACTGTGACACAAAACTTTAAACTATTTTATAAACCCATCCAGTTCATTGGGGTTTAGCCATAGTTTACACAAGAAAAGAACTCTTAAGGAGGCCCCCTGATTCATTCTTTCCACTCCCCTGCTTCACACAGGTTCTGATCACATTTCACAGGAATTCCGATCTGATCACAATGTGCAGTAACTTAGATCCACCTCGGGATGGCTAAGCCCACAAAGGATGAAAGTGTAAATGCAGCCATTGTGAGGTCAGGCATGCTGATATTAAACTTACAGAAAGCCACTGGTCTGTCAGCTTGAGTTATGCTGCGGGTGTTTTTGAAGACACCTGGGCTAATTTCAGTATAGTAAATCTCAGGTTGACGTGGATTGACGCAGAATTACATCTGACATTTTTAGAAGCAAGATCTGCAATATACAGTGGTATCTGTCAACAGTGTAACAGCTCAAAGTGGCTACATTTCTGCAAGTTCTAATCACATTTTTACAGATATCGCTTTTTTTCTCATTGCGACCTGCAGGATAAGTGCTTATGGGAGATGGATGATGGCTTTCTTTTCTGTGGATATATGTTAATGTACATTTTTAAGATATTTTGAAGCACTATGTTGAAAACCAATGAATAGTCGTTAATGATCGTTTAATTAGCCGAAAAAGCTTCAAAAATATGGTGCCAGTTTGTGGTGAGAAAATGTAATGAGTGCAGAAATGTGATACTGCTTAATTTACAATAATGTAAAACCAGTGAGGTCGTATTTATTTTTAAAAGGGGCTTGCAGTTGAATAGTTATGGACTCTTTTGCATTATTTATTCACTGTCAAGAAATCAGATGACTTGACTAATTTAACGTCTAACGATGCCCTTTCTGGGGACATATGCTGGATAATTTTACAAAGTGGAGCCCGATGAGTTTCATCTGTGAAGAGTCAAATGATTGTAACATATGCTGCTCCGGTCTCAACACACACAAATTACATCACAGTGCGGTGACCCACAGTGTTCACCCAAATCCTGCCCTCTGCCACTGGCACAACTTGAGTGTAAGTTTTGATTCTGGGATGGCTTCTATGGCCATGGGATTATGATGGGAGGAAGAGCTGGTATTTGGCAGGAACACCATAAGACGAGCAGTGAGGTGCAGGTTTGGAATGTGGCGGCTGCTCCACACAGGCCAAAATGTCACCCGTCTGCTTTTAAGTGGCAAGCGGCAGCGCTGATGTGTGGCAGACAGGACATGAGGGCTCCACAAAAGAGGCTTGATCTTTTTAAATGGGGCCTCCTGCTTAACCTTGCATTCAGGCTAAGGACTTGTGAAACGGATGGATCTGACATCCATTCCAAAGCCCATTAGCATGAACATTTCAGTGCAGATTTATTTTAATGGATGCCGGAGTCCCTCCTCGGCTTATATTGCTTTAAGTGTCTGGTTGTACCAGATGGACTCTTGCTCGCGCAGTTTTCAATATAACACTGTCCTGATCCTTTACCCCAAGAATATGTGGAACAGATCTGAGCAGCTGAAAAATAGTACTAACATCCCTGGGAACTAGAGATTCTTCCACTCATTTTTTCCTGAAAAATTTGTCGTCTTGGAAGTGGAAGCATCAGGTCGAGGTTAGGGTTTGATTTTTGGCAGGATCCTTTTCTGTCCTCATCCTGCCGAGCCTCTCGGGTGGGCCCCTTTGAGCAGCCCGCAGGTCTGACATCACGGTGGCTGCAGCTCCTGTGTACCTATCAGCCGCTGGCTTCCCCTTGCAGCCTTTAGCCAGCTGTCACTGGGCTTGCCTAACCTTTGTCAGTATGGCTGTTCCTAAAAAGGGTCTTCTGGACCATAGGGGGCAGAGTTTTTTTTATGGGTCGGGGGATGGTGGAGGTGAGAACATGGATTAAAATACAACACTAATGCCTCATCCAGGGCTCACTGAGCCTTAACCAGTCAGCATCATGGCAGCTGAAAAGGCTGAGCACAGCGGACTCACGCTGTGCCGCCACAGCTAATCCACAGGTTTTTATTCTCACACCCCCAGAAGTGCAGTCATAGACACACTCATGGATTCTTTCTCTCTGGCTGACACGCTGAATTTTCTGAATACCATTGAAGGGGAAACAAATCTCACAACACGCTTAATTCATTATTAGGAATTTTATATTTCGTCTGGGAAAGTGACCTTTCGTAAATGAAGTTTAAAAGAGCTATTGTGTGATGATAATGTAAAATAAATGTAATGTGTATATGATATGCCTTTGACTTTGTTTGGATACGGATGGTATTTGTGTCCTTTAATGAAAGTATTGATTACCGCTTGATTGGTGGCATTCAAGGGAACAGCACCACGGTGTGGCAAGGCCATACTGAGTTTCATTCCATCATATTGTTTTCCAGATAAAGAAAGCCAGCTCCAAGGGCACAGTTATGGGCGCAGCTAACTGAAAAGTTAGCTTAGATAACCGCTATTCCGCTAACTCCAAAGTTTAATTTGATAACGCTAAACCAATAAACCACTAAAAAATTTAGCAGACGCTAATATAACCCTGCTAACTTATTACATGAATTTAGCTTCGGTTTAGTTTTTGCTACTGAAACCCTTAAAAATATACCTAGAGAGCAATTTTTTTTGCCTGTTTTAACACCGAAGTCCCATTTGTCAGAATGGAGTGATTTTGGGATATTTAGGACTTACCCAGTTGGGTATGATTGGATTCTGTACAGTCTCTGGAATAAGTCTGCATTGAAATTTTTTTCTATGATATTCTTTTTGCGATATATGAGCCCTATTTCACAACTGACTCATGCTGACATTTTGCCATCAGTGAAGCTGCTTGGGGATACAAACATGGTGCTGTTTACCTGGAACTAGGAGTGAAGGTCTCAAGTCTATAGCTCTGTCAGTCAGAACCCAGAAAATACAACTGGGGACCTGTATCATGAAGCTATATTTCTTGCTTAGCCAGATAACTTGTCGGATTTAAGTTTAATTGTACTTTATACTCATTCACTTAACTTGTTGGTAGTCTGGACTAAATGTATCGACCAATTACGTCTTGTGTTTACACATAGTCAGCCAACAGCATACCAGAGAGACTGTTGCTGTTACGGATGAGCATGGCCCAGGCAGGAGAAAGATGATCCACAGAGGGGCTCCGAGAACAAAGGGGTTTATTAAGCAAACTGAACACTCTGGGAGCACAAAATCAAGGGACCGTGAGAGGTCAAAAACAAAAAGGAAAAAATAAAGAACAAACTAAAGAAAACAAAGTAACAACTGTGGAGCAGAACAACACAGGGAGTAGGACAAGGCAAGGGAACAGAGTAACAACCATGCAGTAACAAAACAATAGCTGGTACTTAAATCCACATAGAAAACAAGGGCAATCGAGGAAGGCACAGGAACAACGAGCAACAGGTGACAATAAACACCGAAACTAGGACACATAGCAAACTGCACAGTAAGAGACATAGCAAAAGCACGCTAAGATAACATCAAGAAGGACTAGGACCATAAAAACACACAGGAATGAAAAACACAACAGAAACGGTATAAACTTAAAACAGGGAAATGGTAGGAGACAAAAAACCCAATGAACATAGAATAATGAGTGAGGCTATTCTCCAACCAGCCTCAAACTCATGACCAGAGGAAACAGCCTCCGAGCTGCGTGCTGAACCAGTTGAGCTTCACGCCAGCTGAGAAAGCCTGGGAACACACAAGGGCTGAAGGCTACAAGAGGGAGGGGGAACGCAGAATGACCAGCGACACCTGCTGGTCAAAAACAGGACAGGGTCAGACAGGCGTCGACCCTGACAGTTGCAGACACGCTCATGACAGACAGAAACAAATATATATGATTTTAAGGTATAGAAACATTTTTGACTATTAAACTTTATTCATTTTACCTGTGAAAAAATGTTAGCAGACTTACAGTTAGTAGAACTAAATTTAGTGAAAGCTAATTGGTTCGCTAATGGTTTTCAAAGTTGGTGGAAATGTTAATGCGCTAATGAAAAAGTTAACTTCCCTAAATAGCGGATTAGCAGAACAAAGACATGGTTTCCTTTGTGGGAATTTTGTTTTCCCGGAAATTTATTGGGTATAAGGGTGACTCTAACCCTAACGGTTTACAGTTATATATGACCGAAACCAATACAGTTTAATGAATTCTAGTACACTACTGCAGTAAGGGGTCGATTCTTCTGTCAAACAGTTACTCTAAAATAAGGAGCACACTGTTGAGTTAAGCGTATTCTCCCCTCATCAGCGTGGACACACCCACCGTACCAAAAAAGACACGCGGCCGTGCAAGAAGTATAATTAATTCATCAAGCAAGAAAAGGGGGGTTACACCCTCAGTGCTTCTGGCAACAAGTAAAATGTGAAACATGGACTATTTCATTTACATTGTGAACCTAATTGAAATCTGCAGAAACCCTTTTATTTTGAAAATGAAATCATGGCAGCAGGTAGTCTGCTGCGCTTAGATTTGGTCATTCTCATGAACAGGAAAATCCTTCAACAAAAAATGAAATGTTACAGTGAAATTCAGTGTTTGAATTCTATGCACAGCAAATGGCATTACCTCAACCATTTTCCCCAAATAGGCACTACGGGTGCAGTTTTAAGATCAAATAGCACAAACTAGATACAATTTTTTTAGATCTTTCAACTTTACTACAAGTAACCCACAATAGACAAATCAGTTAGTATATTAAGATGCACGTTCATTTCTTCAATTGTTTTGTGTCGTCGGGTGTTTTAGTCTGTAGCCGGCTAACTACAACAGAGGAAAAATCAACATTTTAGACAATAATACTATAATGTGAGTCTGAGATCAAATTATTTTAATAGTGAGTTTGTTAGAATGACCAATATTGTGCATGGATAAATCCATATTGTATAACTGGCAGGATCTGGCGGGCAGCGCGAGATGCTGGACCGGTGCCAGCCCTGTAATTAATGTAAATAGCTTTGTGTAGTCATCATCTATTGTGTTGTCATTGTGTTGTAAAGTAATGTCACGTATAGCGTTTAATGCTGAGTGTTATAAATAGTGGTGTGTGTGGGCCCACTGTACGTGGTGTGGGGAGTCAGGGTGACCCGCATAGTGGGTAGTGTTTGTGAATTTTTAGACTGAATGGTATGGGTGCGATGAACGCCACCTTGTGGCTAATTTGTACGGTCTCCTGTCTTATTGTTGAACAATATGACATCATGACCAATCTGTACGCCACAATATCTTACTTATCTTGCAGCTTTTTTGTCCTCTTTGATCAGAATAATTCTGTAAAGAAGCAAACATGCCTAAGCAATAGATGTAGTGTGAACATTAGTGTTATTAGAAGTTTAAAATGCATTGCAAATAAAAAAAAACTATGCAATGAACCACATAGTCCGAACAAGCTTATATGCTACTGCACAGTCTGCGATGTATTACTCCACGCCACTGTCACTAAACACTCACACATCTACCCCATTAAGCTTAGAATGGTTACCAATTAGGCGAGTGCCCTGATCAGGTAGTTCAAAGCATATACACACACGCGCACACACACACACACGCACACACACACAGTCAAAAGCTTTTGCACGCACTGAGATTTTCTACATTTGCATATATTTACTAAAAATATACTAAATATTCTTTGCTAACAAATAAATGTATAGTATGTTCACCGTTTAAGTACCATTACTAGCAAGAAAGTGTCATATTTTTGTGCAATATATCTGCCTTCTGGTCTGCTGGAATATCTCTGCTGTATGCAGAACAGACCGCGACCGTACGCAACCGTAGCTAAATGTAGTATGAACACAAGAAGACTGCCCCAAGCACAAGAGTAAAGCCTAGTTCATTACATGTGTACGAAGCCAGAGGCAGAACGCGCTCAAGGGTCATTTATATGCAACACGCTCATATTTTGGGGTTTCTCCACCAAAAGTGCGTAAATCACCAAAGTGCACTTAAACTTTACGCACAAGCACAAAAAGAACTTAGGTACTTGCTTTTTTGACTTAAGTGGATGGGACAACCGAGCCCTAAATACTTAGTCTTGTGCGCATCTAAACGGTATATGGGAAACAAAGTCAGAACGGCATAACACAGAGACTTTAGAGTTACAAGTATAAAACTTTAAATAGGCTGTTTTTTTGTTTGATGACAGCAGGAAAGTATTACTGTCTGTTTGATAGGAGAGTTGCTAACAGATTTGCTTGAGGCCTGCTTTATTGCGCTGCATAGTAAAGAATTATTAAGCTATCATCTTTTATCAGTGTATATGATTTTAACTGAGCATATAATATCGATGCAAGAGGGAATCATGGACTCCAGGATAGCAAATCCTGCTGGGACTCGTATGACTCAGAGGGTTCAGATTACTCAACTCTTTTCACTTTGTGTGCTCACACAACGCTTCTAGCAGTTTCTCTTTAGCAGAATCTCTTTAACAACTCATATAACACTGTAAATACTGTTATATACACTATAATAAGCATGATTACGTATTCTGAGCTATTAAGAAATGCCCATTAGCCCTCATTGCGCAATGGCCGATGTTGGGGAGCCAATGCATATTTTGCTCTTTAAATGCTGTTATAGTCTGGAATAGTACATATAGTTTTGATAGTTCAAATTCAAATACATTGTACATTTACCTAAATGAAGCTCCAGTTACGTAAATTAAAGAGTATAAATAAAAAATGTGTGTATAATATATATAAATAATTTATATAATTGTAAATGAAGGTGGAAATGAAATGAATCTGCATGTGGTGACAGGTCCTGTGACTGTATCGCAATGATTATAATATCAGATCAAATGGACAACAGAGTTGCCAGTATGGGCACACTGCTGGTCCCATGTCAGTAGGGTCTGGCACCCCCCCGGGCCTGGATACATGTGGCGATACGGTGCGGAAGGGAGTCGTACAGCCACTGTATCCTCTCCTGTGGCAAGTCGGCCCACAGCTGCTGTAACTGGCCCTTGAGATCCTGCAGACTGGCACTGGGTCTGCGTTGACATGTGAGCTGATCCCACACATGTTCGATTGGGGAAAGATCAGGGGTCGTGGCTGGCCACGGGAGGCCCTCAGCATGATGCAGGCAGTCCATAGACACACGTGTCATGTGTGGACAGGCATGGTCTTGTTGAAAGACTGTACCAGGGTGCTGTCTCAGGAGGGATAAGACATGGGGACGCAGGATGTCACTGATGTAGCGCTATGCCGTCAGGGTCCCCCGAATCAGAGTTGACCTGAAATCATACCCTATGGCTCCCCACACCATGATCGCAGGAGTAACGCCGGTGTGTCTCTCCACAACATTGGCAGGATTAGTCCTCTCCCCTCGTCATCGCCATACACGCACACAACGGTCATCTGTGGTAATACAGAACCGAGATTCATCGCTGACCATGGTACGATGCCACTCATCATCAGTCCATCAGTCCATGCCTCCCGGTTACAGCACCACTCCAAACGCAGCCGTCTCTGCGCTGGTGTTAACGGCAGCCTATGCATGGGATGGTGAACCCGTAGTCTGGCTGATAACAGTGATCGAGAGACAGTGCGGGATGACACGGGAGTGTTGTAGAAAGTCCAATACCTGTGTCCGGATGGCAGGAGCAGATGGCATGGGGTTCTGTAATGCTTGGCACACAATACGACGGTCCCCCCTGGGTGTGGTCTGTCTTGGGCGACCGGAACCTTCACAACGTGTGTGGGTACCCATGTGTGTGTGTGGATGCATGTGTGTGGGTGCCCGTGTGTGTATATAATATATATGCTGAATTTTAATAGCTGAGGTTTGTCGGCTTTTGTCATTCAAAGTTTCATTCAAACTAACCCCCTTTGTGATGCCACTTTTTTGGCTGATTCTAATTCACATGGCATATATGTGCCATTAGATAAAATATGAAATCTGGTTCCTGTATGATGGTTCTACTCCAGTCTGATTCCTTAACCTGGGGCTCAGCCCGAGATTTCCCCCTTAGTGAATGTTACAGTACATCCTTGGCCCTTTGACTAGGCAGGCAAGAGAACTTTAGAGAATTTTCCTCCTTCAATCTTCATTACATCTATTTAAAAAAAACAGTGAAAGTTTATGACTACAATTAAAAATTTCAGCTTGAAAAATGTTTCTAATGGGCATTTTAGAATTTAATCTTGAAGACAGCATCCTAAAATTCACCAGTATAATTTAACACAGTGTTAATGAAAACCATTAACATTATATAAACACTCTAAGTGTTAATGAAACACATCAGGTCAGATTGACACTATCAGCTTTGCTTTGCGTTCACACTATTTTCTACAAGATATCCGACAGACCGTCACATGGGAAACGACAAGCCAAACCTGGCATCAGACTAGTACACGGTCATAGACCGCTGAAAAGGAGAATCGTTTCCTTTAAACCAGATGATCCAAGCTGTTTATACACCAGCCTGGCATATTTGGGTTACTGTGCCATGTGTTGATTAATTTTGTATTTAAATAAAAAAATTCTGAGTATATATACTACACTGAATACTTATAGATAAGATTTTTTTTAATTATGATTTTAAAACCTGTAAAAAATCGATATCTATTGTTCCAGATTCTTCAGATTTTTATTATATCCGATGTTGTGTTGCTGTAAGTAAAGAACCCCTCCCCCCCCCCAAAACTGTCATAGTTTACAGTCTGATACCTTACTAAACATTAAACTTCAGTCTTCAAGAAATGATTTTGCCTTAGTTAAAGCTGCTTTGATGGCAAAATGTAATGACGTTTGTTTGGAAACATACTGACCACTCTGTTCTGGTCAAGCGGTTATGAGGATCCTATATCCAGGTTAATGCTGCAGGGCACAATGCAGATGTTTTCACAGGAAGGACTTCCAGTGGTCGGGGCAATTAGTGTGGGATATCAGAGAGGCTTATAGGCATGTGTGCAGTGAATAGTGTTAATACATCATCATGTTCTCCTGCTTCTCAGAAATGTCCAGCGAGTCTCAGATGGGTAAAAAAATCTACATTTAAAAAGGAACAAAACACAAAAGAACTAGATGAATGATGATCTGTTAGTCCTAAAGGTTAGTGAAAGGTGTTAAACACAGATCTGTTCTGGCTTTGTATTTAATATGCAGCCTTTTGTTTTGTTATTAAAAGTCTTTAACTGAATTATAATGTTAGAATGAGGATAATACTAGTCTGCTCAGCTCAAAGGGGATAAACATACAGATATGGAAAAAATTAAGAAACCACTCTATATTTTTAAAAAATCTGCATTTTTAAATCCTGGTTTAATCCTGGTTCTGCGGCTTCCAGGCTCAAAGTTTCTAAGACTGCAGTACACAAAAACAAGGTGAAGCAGGAGACACTGGGAAAGACCAGAAACCAGCCAGGCAGAGGGCAGGAGCAACTTTCTAATGGCAGAGATGAATCAGAGGATGATATCAAGTGAC